>JALPQI010005986.1:0-59692 GCA_025490895.1 Thaumatotibia leucotreta | reverse complement strand
ATCGCAACTCTTACTTATGTACTTGTACACCTTATGATTGTCACCAATAAACGATTAAGATTTTTTGTTATTGAATTATTATTTGTGACCAATGTTACAAATTCACAATCATGGTGTGTACAAGTAAGAAGGAGAGAAAGAGAGAGAGAGAGAGAGAGAGAGAGATCTCTATATATAGATACTTTGTGCTTTGTATTTAAAAAAATATCTTATAAAATAAAATATGTTGACATCATAAGATAAGGAAGTCTCTACTACACGAAACAGGGTTGTTTTCGGTAGGTAAGTAAATGACGGGCGTTTGTCCGATCCTTGGGTATGGTATCAAATCTTTACCATGTGCATAAAGTTGAAATTTATGTAAGTAATAAGTAAACAGAAATATTAGCTAATTTACGAACAAAAACCGTAGTAAAGAAAAAACTTTTGCAATTCCTTTTTTTATACGTTTCTTTAACCTAACGTATTTACATGTTTTGTAGAGGTGAGTGTTAATTTATACAACATTGACTAAGAATTTCAGAAAAAAAGTGGGTAAGTTTCGTAGTTCGGAAGAAAAAATAGATATATTGTTTTCAAATCTTGTAAATTACATAAGCAGGAAATTACCAAAATCAAGAAGTTGATACTTGGGTAAAATAATTTAAATAATATGCATTATTAACACCTTCGTTGCCTCAGAATCATACTCAAACTTACCGCCAATCGAAATTATTTTAAACGCTGTGTATTTTTATGTATATTGGCTTTTTGTCCATCTATTTTTAGTCGTGAATGTCGGTGCTGAACGCCACAGGCCCGGGGCTCTTGGTGTCACATAAAATGCAACGATGTACTAGGATAACATGGTCGCGAGGCGGTTGACCTTGCTTGGTGTTTACGTCGCGCGTCGGTCGCGGGCACGTCACGGCCGCGCGTTGCACCGAGCCGGGACACAAACAACCTACATACCCATACGTAAACATGACTTGGACTGGGACGGCTCGAGTATGCAGGACGCCCGCTTCGGCCCGCCCGTGTCCGGTTAAGGCACATCGCGATCCGAACAACCGACATCGATGCCATTGAACTGCGTCCTATCGCCATTGTTAGTCGCCGACAACTTATTCGGTTGAAGGCGCATCCTTGCATTTTTTAATGACTAATTATGCGTCCTAAAAATATTCGCTAATGACTCGGTCATTTTCATTTACGATGCGGTGTTTTCTTTGAAGAAAAAAATATTTAAAAATTTAAATCGACAGTTTGGTACTTAGTATTATGAGATTTATGACGTAGCTCTAAATATTCGACTCTTTATACGTTGTGGTAGCCGTGACGCGGCTATCATAAGGCTATCATAAGGATAAAAGGTACGGATAATGGACATTTATACCGGGTGTCCCAAGACTATGGGACATAAAGGGAAAATACTACACAGACTTTTTTCGTAAAAAGAGAATATTTCATTTGTAACAGCGAGTAATACTGCATATAGATTGCGTATGATAAATAGAGTTTTAGAGGTACAAACAGCAATAAATAAATTACTTAAAACTTTAATAAGTAATTTTAGATATTTTACCCCATTCCTTGCTTTTGAGATAGGTACTGTCATTTTTCTTCACATCCGCTAATTTTGGGACAGCCTATGTACAGAATATTATGGGTTTTAAGAGGTACGAAAAAGTGGGCATTTCACGTCGATAGTAGCAGGTATATAAATGTGATCGTTTTATGGTAAACGTCCCACTTTGTCGGTATGAAGTTATGAGTATTTCCATTTACTACAGATCATACGCTATCTTTTGGTGTAATGTTTGTGTCTCTAAGTGCTATAGTTATTTTTTAAAATTCTTCTAAGGTGCAGAAGTTCAAAAGCAACTATTGAGAAAACGTTGCTTAAAGTTTGGGACCGCAAAAAACTCACTTGTACTTTGAAGTTATGAAATGGTTAGTATCAAATGAATTGGCATACTTTCAGGATATCAAATAAGTCAAAATCTTATATACATATAACTTCAGTACTTTGAATTTTACGGAGGTTTGAACATAAAAAACAAGGAAAATGTGTCAATCATGAACATGAGTTTATTTTTTAATTTAGAACACGACACGCAGATTAATCATTAAAGTTTTATTATAAATGCATTCGCTTGCTAAAAAATGCACATCTAATTCTATGGAACCCTTCAGTACGTTATTATATCAAAAAGTTAATAAGAAACGAATTATAAACTACAGTACAAAAAATGCAAATTACATGTGTATTTTAATGTATAATCACACTTCACACTTTAGCATGGCTAAAAAGTAGGTAAATATCAAACTAAGTACTTTTGTAAGTTTATAAAGTTTAGTGATTTTCTACAGAGTGCTCGCGAGGAAATCGAAAGATTTTAATGCTGAATTTCTGAGCATATTTAGAGTATTTAATGTTATATAAAATTTCCTGGATTCCGCTTGGTTCCAGAGATAATGAACCTGTTTTCGAAAAAAGTTTTTCACGCAACTCGTCATAAAACTTGTCTAATATCACAAATGTCTAATATAATTACCACACCTTTTGCCTGACAATCAAAAAATAAGAATAGACTTGACAAAAAAACCTATCCCTAAAAAAATAATTTAAAAAAATAATTTTAACAAAATGTTGTTATTATAAAATGTATTGGAATTTTTAAAAAGTATTCAAAAAGTCTAAAAAAAAAGTTATTTTTTGTGTAAAATGACATTTGGTCTCATAATATTTTTTATTTATTTTGATGTCTAGAATGCATAGTTAAAATCTTTCGGTTTCCTCGCGAGCACCCTGTATAGGAAGCGTCCCACTTTGTCGATTTACTAAACTTTAGTGCTTGTTCAGTGAAATGTATGTGTTTGGTATATTTATCCCATTTTATATATGACATAAAGGTTTAAATATTATTGTTAATCTAATATTCGTTGATACTAATGTCGTTTATTAGACCTATTTTTACGAAATTTGAACGAAATTTATTTCCGACTCAAGCTTAGTGACCCACATACTACAAGTATAAAATCAGCTTTTACGAGTAAAACACAGTGTAATATTTTTCGATAAAGTATTTCAGGTTTATTCTAAATTTCAAATCGATATGACAAACACATTAACAGGCAAAATCTTATTTTGGCTTTCATCTGTACCAACATTTTTGACATGAAACTCTAAAAAGAGTTATCATTACATCATCAGGCATTTAAACAACTGCTTTGAAATAATACCATTAATCGTGAAATTTAAATAGATTAAGTTTGAGTTTTGAGTTAAGAGCTAGGTCCATTAGATGAAATCTGCGAGAAGAAACAAATTAAATTCCGAAAAGTCCTGCTTACAGGAATGTGCTTACATTACCAAGTTAGGTACCATAGAAAGTGACCGCAGTCTCAAAATTCAGACTAGGAGAAAGGTTCAAGTTACGTTAGATACAACCAAAACCCCAGTAGAAACGAACTTCTGAGTGAAATTAGGATACCGCGATCCCAACTCAAAATATGACTAAAGTTTAAATATTATTCGTTTGATTAATTATTAAAAACTAAAAAGATGTAAGATTTTAAAATATAAAAAGTCCAAATTGATCTTGCTTGCATGTTATGTTGACATGACCGGGAGTCTGGCAAGAGTGGCAAGATTGACATTGTGACTTTTCCCGACGTAGGTGTATTATTGTCGTGTAACACGCTACAAATGTAGTGCAAAATCTTTTTCCTTCGTATTTTCACGGAAATTTATCTTTCTGTCTCAATTAGCTTCAGTGCAATTGATACTGAAGTTTTTTGTGACAGCAATATGAATTCGGGAGTTTCCGAGAAAACCCGAAGGAATAGTACATTACATCAGAAGCCGGGAAAATGAGGGTTTCCGGTCAAGTTGGTAACGAGGCCGGGAATCCTCATTTTCCAAACATACAAAGAAATATAAAAAAATGACTTTTTTTTTCGACACGTCGAAATAAAAATAGTTATACAAGGGTGCAAAGTTGTATTTTACCCGCGAGTATGAAATTGAAACACGAGCAAGCGAAAAGATTCTATAGTTGAACGAAGCGAGTGGTTCTAAAATAGAATCCTGAGCGCAGCGAGTGTTGTAACATACGAGAAGTAAAATACATTTGCACCCGTGTGTAACACAAAACTTTTCCCCTCACTATAGCGAGGAAACTCAAAAAAGGTAATTATTTGTTCACATTACAATCATCATCGGGTTAGTGATAATAATTTTCCAAATGCATCATGTATTTAATGCAAGATTTTGTCCCAGTAAACTTAAGGCACAAAAAAGCACGAAAAAGTAAACGCAGCACGATTTTTACACATTCCTGTAGTTGCACACCAACGCCAATGCATTATTAAATCATTCTCATTCATTATTTTTACAAAATTATAACAGAACACCCTGAAAGTTGTTTAGTTTACTATTTTTATGCGTGTTCGAGTCGGTAAATAAAGATTATAACCTATAATATTCTTTGACAATGTTGACGTTGTCATTTTCTGCGTTTTGTGATTGCATCTAGTCATCTTATCATCATTCACTAAAACAATTGTTACTTATGGAATTTTAGGATGTTAAAATCATCATATTATATAAAGGTTTGTATTTTACACAAAATTCTCAAACAAATTATTTAATTATCATTAATATGGAACAATTTCCATGAGCATTTTACGTTTTGTTATTCCAAAACCAAGGTCATTACTTTGCCACACAAGTGAATAATATGCGTTTTTACACGTTCGTATTAAAGGATAAACGAGCACTTTACGAGCTAGTGAGGGGAAAAAAAGTTAATTTGCAGTCCTAGGCCTGATGAATTTCCATTCCAGTTAGTTACTGCGCCCTAAAATCGAAACTTCCGAGTCTATTTTAAGGAACGTAAAGACAATATATTTCATTGCATGTTAGAGAAAAAGAATATAGCAGTACGGGGCATTCCATGGAAACGTGTCGTAAGCGACACTGTCTTTACAATACTTTTGAGAAATTAAATTAGTATGTATGCTGAATTACGGTATAATAATACCATATCTAGGCTTTATAGTACGGTCAAATCGTACATTAAACTCGCAAAACATGTAGTAAAGCTGCATTTTTGGTATGTTATTTAGACACCATAGGGCAGTATAAAACCACATTTTGCAAGCAAAAAAAAGTTGTGCTAGCTGCGTTATACGTGAAAAACTGTGAAATTTACTGTCTATTTTTAGTTTCTGATTTTTATAAAAAAAGCCTTACGTTTTTTGACAATATGTGTCAGGTAACGTTTAAAGATGAATGAATTTGTAACAAGATGAGATAACATGCATAACCGTAGGTCTTATAGTTTCAGAGATTCGAGACTTCAAATAGTACCCTGTTTTGTAAACTAGATAAAATGTTGAGTTTTGCTAATGTTTTTGGTTTAATATCGCCTTACCTAATTATGCTACGAAAAACATGAAATAATTATCTTATAGCGCAATTAATATTCTTTCATTTAAGGGTAAAATCAGGTCAGTAAACTTTGTAATTGAAACTAAAAACGCGAAATTCAAAAAGCAGGAGGTCCGCTATCTAAGTTTTTCATACAAATGGCAAGTCGTGTTGCAAAGCTGCAATTTTTGTATATTATATAGGCTCTATAGGGATGTACGAAAATGCATATTACAAGAAAGAAAAAAAAAGGATTTAGGTATAGGACGTAAAAAACTGAAAAAAAATCGTTTTTTTTTGTTTTTGACGTTTAACTAAAAAACTATAACTTTTTGATACTAATTGCTATAAAACTATGAAAGAATATTAAATTTGAAAGGATTTGAGCTACCTTGCATTACCCTAAATCATATAGATTTAGGGATAGGACATTTCAAAATGTGCCCTTCATTAAGTTAAGAAAATAAATGCATGTTTTGAATCCTCGTATACCCCCAACTATAAGACTTATAGTAATTGTTATGGCTCAATTTGTTCCAAATTTAATGTAGTTATTATCTACAATTACTTTTTTTTCTTAGCGCGAACGTTTTGCCAATATTTAGTGAATGGCTTTAACGTAACCCAAAATTTGTTTATGTTTTGATAAAAGGGCACTTTATGAAATGTCGTATCTCAAAATATATAAAACTTGCGGTGATGCAACGTAGCTCAAATCCTTTCAAATTTAATGTTCTTTCTTAGTTTTATAGCAATCAGCATCAAAAAGATAATAGATTTTTAGTTAAACGTCAAAAACTAAAAAAAGTGCGATTTTTTTTTCCGTTTTTTACGTCCTATGCCCAAATTATTTTTTTGTTTTTCTTTTATTATGCATTTTCGTATATATCTATAAGGACTTTACAATATACCAAAATTGCAGCTTTGCAACTCGACTTGCGATTTGTATGAAAAACTTAGATAGCGGGCCTCCTGCCTTTGGAATTTCGGGTTTATACTTTCAACTACAAAGTTCACTGACCTAATTATACCCTTAAATTAAAGAATATTAAGTGCGCTATAAGGTCATTATTGCATGTTTTTCGTAGCATAATTAGGTGAGGCGATATTAAGTCGAAAACGTTAGCAAAACATAAAATTTTATCTAGTTTACAAAAAGGGGTACTTTTTAAAGTCTCGAATCTCTGAAACTATAAGACCTACGGTAATGCATGTTAGCTCAACTTGTTGGAAATTTATTAGTCTTTAAACGTTTATTTACATATGATATCAAAAAACGTAAGGTTTTTTAAAAAAAAATCAGAAACTAAAAAATGGTCGTAAATTTCGCAGTTTTTCACGTACTACCCAGCTAGCACAACTTTTTTTTGCTTGCAAAATATGGTTTTATACTGTCCTATGGTGTCTAAACAACATACCAAAAATGCAGCGATACTACTTGATTTGCGAGTTTAGGGTAAAATTATGTACGATTTGACCGTACTATTAAGCTTGACAGTGTTTCCTAGCGGCTAGCACATTATATTGGGGTAGCGACAAATAAGCGACAAAAAGTAGATGTTTTCATGGAATGCTCCAATGAAATCTGTAGGTATTTGCTACGATGACGTTTACTTGTCAGTGTATAAATAATATGTAACTAACTACAAAGTTACGAGTATATACAAAAAATAATTATTTCGACAGTAGGTGCCTAAGTAATTAAATAAATGTAAAATTTGACTTAAATAAGGCAGATTTTCCGGAAAAGCACGTGTAAGTAAATACTCATACAAAGTAGGGTGGGTTGCTAATGACACTGAGTTTTTTCTAACTCTTCATATCTTCTTGAAGCTCGAGATCCTCGATTTCGAAACACTTCTACCAAGTTTTCAAGTTTCAGTCTCGTAGGCAAGGATTTCTTATAATTTCCGTCATTATTTCGATTGAGGTTGATGTTGTACTTACAGCATGTGAATAATTTTGTGTCGGTTCATGCATAATTTTATCAATCACGAAAAATACTACAAATATGACAGTTGCAGTCGTAAATTCCATTTATGTATAGTGGCGCGCAGAAATAGTAAATTGTGCAACAAGGGCATAAATTGACCCACTCTTACCCGAGCAAATTTTTGGTTTGAGCGAAGCGAAGGTAAATTAAAATGGACATTTATGCCCTTGTTGTACACTCTGCTGTTCACTTGGTTTGCGAGGAAAGTAAGAGACGGATACGAGGAGACGGATAAAGGTGTCATTCAGTAGTGGTGTGCAGCCTACATGGATTTTGCTAGGTTCTTGCTGCTGGCCATTAACTCTACCTATAAATAAATTTTAGCTTATTACTTACTTAAAAATACTTTCCACCCTAGGGGAGGAAAAGCGATTTCCCACCCGCTTACCTACCCATGAAAACTCAGCTTTCTGAAAAGGAGAGATGAACAATCCTTTAATATCCACGTGCGTTAGAAATACTTTTCATAACTCTAAGTCAATCATGATACCTATTCATATTCATTTATTTTCGTATTAATTATACATCAATTATCAATTATCAGGTTTTAAATACAATAATAATCAATTTTAGATGGGTTTACCAAATAAAATCACAATTAACAATTAGCAGTTACAGGTAAATAATGAATATAAAAAGAATAACATTCATGAAATAAACAATAAATAAAAAAAAACTTTTAAACAATACTAAAATTAAAAATACCAAATTTTATTCTGTCAAATATTCTGACACCGAATAGTAGGCCTTCTGTACTGTAATAAATGTCATTTGAACTTTTGGGTAAAGCCAAGTTGTAAAGCAAAGTATAGGTTCAATCCAATAGTTATTTATTATACAAGGGGGCAAAGTTGTTGTTTAACTGTCGTGCCAATATTGAGACCTGAGCTAGCGAAAGATTCCAAAATTGAGCCACGAGCGTAGCGAGTGGCTCAAAAACTGGAATCTTGAGCATTGCGAAGGTCTCAAGGCACGAGAGTTGAACAAACTTTGCCGCCAAGTGTAATACAACTTTTTTCCCCTCACTATCGCGAGGAAATATGATTACAAATCTCACCCAAATGTAAATTAACTTAAAGAAACCATTTAAAACTCAATGTCAAAACGTATCGTAGAATACAGCTACTTCTGGAACATAAATATAGCCAATGGCTTACAAAGTCACCCATGACAACGACCAATTTAACATGTGAGCTCCGATTGCGCATGTTTACTACGGTCATACAGATCCACTTATACTAGGCAGTAGGGGGCTATAGGAATTAGAGCAATGTCAAATTACTTTATTCACAAGTGTGTAAAAAGCGTTTTTACCCGCTCGTATTAAACGATAAACGAGCGCTTTACGAGCTAGTGAGGGGAAAAATAAATAATGAAATAGTGTTGTGTCAATCCTAACGTAAAATAATAGTACATTACTACCGAGGCCGGGAAGTGACTGGTTGCCGGCCGAACATATGTAGACGGCCGAGCGAAGCGAGGCCGGATAGTATTCGGACGGCAACCCGTCACTTCATGGCCGAGGTATGTACAATGCTTTTCTCAAACATGCAATGAAATGAAACAAAAAAATGTGTCTTCTTTCTAAGAAATTATAAGTCAACTACATAACTAAGTCTTTGAAACACAACAAAAGTCAAATACGACACCGACACCTCATTTTTTTTTTAAGATTCACCTGTTTGGAAGTTGCAAATTTTTACTTTTAAAAAGCGGTATTAGACGACGCGGTCGGTTGGGTCCAATTAATCGCATGCGGTGATCGGGGCCGACGGATCGCGCCGTATAATACTGCTTTTTAAATATTATTTTGAGTAGTTATTGTACATTTATTTTAAATTATATAATTTAAATACCTAATTATAACCGTAAAAATTTGCCAATCTTTTTTTTTATACTAATATTACTTACAGATACTAATTATTGGCTAAAAGCCAAGATGCCAGGTCACCACCCTATGTCAAATGAAAATTAAAAAAGAGGCACTTGCCGGCCTAGGCCGGCAACGAGGTACTTCCCGGCCACTTTTTAGGCACGTAACTACAACATTTCATTGCATGTTTGAGAAAACGAATTTTCCAAAAGCTCTTGATAAGTCTGTATATATTTTTTATTTGAAAAATTATTCATTTATGTACAGATTGTACAGTACGACAGATCAATGAACTACCGTAAAACTACCCAACTCTAGTCCAAAAGCTCCCAACTATGGTCCAAAACTATGTCAAATATCTTCGATTTAGTGTTATTATTTTATTATTGACGCAGTTGTTACACAAAGTCTCCTCATTAATGATTCAAAACTTGTATCTAAAACTAAAGTAAAAGATTTCCATTGATGCTTAATTACGAGTTGAACTTGTGGACCATAGTTCTGTTGTAGTACTGGACTATAGTTATATGGTTTTACGGTACCTAACTAAAGCCATAGAGTTTCTTCTCGTTTTAGGGTTTCGTACTTCAAAAGGAAAAAAAGCGGCACTCTTATAAATAGGATCACTCGCGTGTCTGTCTGTCTCTCTGTTACAACCGATTTGCTCCGAAACTGCTGGACCAATTGAGTTGAAATTTGGCACACATACTACTCGTATGTAAGTTGGTCACTCAACCGTGGACGTGGAACGTAAAATAATATATTTTAAATACGATAGCTACTTTTGAGAGGGAAATTAGAAAATTAAAAAATATATATATGAACCTTAGTGTGAGGATTTTATAATATATTTTATTTGTGATTGTAAGGAAATTAATATAGATATTATTTTTTAAAAAATAGGCGCATAATTACCAATCCCCTTCATCTCCGAAATCAATTTTTTGAAAAAATACAGAAAATAGTTTAAAGGAAAACCTATAAAGGTGCATGCAGACTAGACCAAAAGAGCAGTGAGCAGTCGCTGTTCTATCCCCCTACTCTACGAAATTCGATCGTTACACGAAACGTGATTCGTTGATTTCGTAGAGCGTGGGATAGAACAGCGAATGCTCTTTTGGCTTGCATGCATCTTCAAACAAAAGAAAATAATTGTCACAAGCGGTGTTTCCGGACCGATACGACCTTCAAACCTTCAAGAAAAGAGCGTACTCCCACCTTAAAGGCCGGCAACGCATTTGCGACGCCTCTGGTGTTGCGGGTGTCCATGGGCGACGTTAATCGCTTTCCATCAGGCGATTCGTCTGTTCGTTTGCCACCTAGCCATGGATTTAGAATATGGATATGGATTTGACAACGTAATAATAATAGCAAGAACGAAAGGGATGGTCTTATGAAACTTTTTACTAGTGGAAGTGAAAAGGAACGATAATCGTCCGTCCTTATCACTGTGCCACTATTTTTTGTGTGTGTGTGTTAGATGCTAAGTCTAAGTGCCACACACACAAGTATCTTCTTAGTAGTAAGTGACTATGTCTATCCCTCTTAGTGGCACACTATGTGCGGCCCCTCGCACCTAGCATAAAAAAGAAGAAAAAAAAACATGCTTTTTTTTTATTAATTGACTATTTATTTCAGAGAAGAGTTCTTGATTAATCCAATTTCTAGTTATATTTGTGGACGAGGTCTCGATTTTCCAACCTCGGTTCGATAGTGCATTCACTGCTACAAGACTTATTCCTAGTTTAAATTCTACTTCACTTCAGCTTAGGGTTTGACCACATGCAGAATGAAATATTAATACTGCCCTCGTCCTATGTAATCCTGCGATCCCGGTTTTCGACGACACACAAAAGTTTGCACTTACATGTTTTCCACTCTGCCTCTCTGGGTCTTTGGCTTTACGCCGAGCTCCCTTGATAGACTTATTTTTGTTATTTTTTATTTTACATACCAACTTTCTACATTACTAATTAGGTTGTGTCCACTATTTACATTGCACTCCCTTGTTGCTTTGGCACTCTAATATCACACCTCACTCATTAGATTAAAATCGAAAGCCAATATGGTGAGACTAATCATGAAGAGATCAAAGCAAGACGAAAACGTAATTAGTAGGCCTGAAGACGGAATAGCGTACTTCAGTGAGAAGCCTGAAGCCGCTCGAAGGGACATAAAGAGGTTGTTCCATATTCTTTCTGCAACCAGGTGGCGCTACGCAGGAATGGGGTCCAAACTAGACATGTGCGCCGCGCCGCCGCGCCGCCGCCGCCGATGATTTTTCCACGCCGCCGCCGCCGATGAATTTGACCGGCGTGAAATCAGCGTGTCAAAAATTTTGATTCGTTTTTTAATTCTAATAATTTTTCCCAGTAAATGAAAAGGTTTCATCACGCACTTAGTTTTTATATTAACAGAATTACTTCAAAATGTATCGTACTCGTAAACCACATGCTTGTAACAATATAAAGTGAACCCACGAACAATACACATTTTTCATGCTATGTCAAAGCTAGAAGTTATCTGCATAACGTCGACAAAAGCATAGGTATGTTTTCGTTGAGATCGAGAGGTTCTTTGGACAATTCCAGCCGTACATTTCGGACATGAAGCCCGTTGACAGCTTAGTAGGATATTCAAGAGCCAAGGTATCCTGACCTTACACCGAAGATATCCCGGATAAGTCTGTGCAACATTAAGATGTTCCTGAAGCAGCTTAAGATCAACAAGGCGCCGGGCGGGGTGAAAACGGAACTTCTAAGAGCGAGTGTAATCACCGGTACTTTAAGTCGTCCAGACGCTCTTTAATTTGAGCTAGCAATTTTCCGAGGGAAAACGTCTGACACGTGGAACACAGGCAAGTTGGTGTTGTTCTTAAAAAAAGGTAATATTAATAACACCCTTTTTGGAAAACTACAGACACGTCACGTTCCTGAGCCATGTTTTTAAATTGTTTTCAAGGGACATAAGACTGTGTGTGTGTGAAACACGGACTTGATGTTTTTAGCCTCCAGAATAAGCCGGATTCCAAGGATGCTATAGCTTAGACCCATAATTCGCATTCATGAAGGGTGTACCGATAAAAAACTGTAAATTTTAAGTAATAAAATCGGATCGATATAATTAGGTCGCTATAATTTTAAGCTTTCAAAATTAACTTAGCTGACTTTAGTACTTTTGTGTCACTACTGCATTTCAGGTACTCACAGTACAGCTTCTTCCAAACTATCTTTTCCAAACATTTTTTCTTTTTGTATGCAGTTTTCTAGATTATGGGACTATTGTCAATACATCTGGCCATTCTTCCCGTGTTCCTTAAGATATCCTTGACTTGTGCATAATATCCTTGATACTTTTTGGCACTGATTTCGCTTCATAAAACTGTGTCAAAGAGGCTGAAATTTGTATAGTATTAAATAGGTAACTGATTAAAGACCCATAGACTATTCACATAATATGTGGCATAGTTCCCTTCACAGAGTATTACTGTGCCCAAGGCAAGGGTGTATTTAAAAAAAACATGGAGATTAACCAGAAATATTGGTCACTTCTGCTCACGAAATCGTGCAGTGGAGAATTAAAAAGAGCTTGGAAAAATAGATTTCAGAAGTTCTCCAGAACCCCTTGTTCTGGACTTGTATTGTGAATACTGAAATTGCAGTAGCAACAAAAGGACCAAAGTTAGATAATTTAAGACCTCCTAGTACCTAAATTACAAAAGCCAGAAATTTAAGTTTTTTAAATACATTGTCCCTGTTTTTTTATTTGAATTTGCCAGTTTTTTATCGGTACACCCTTTATGCCGCAGCAAATTATACAAAAGACTGAAGAGTATAATTTCCAATTATGCTTAGCGATTGTTGACTATGAGAAAGCCTTTGATTCAGTGGAAATGTAAGCAGCACTTGAGTCTTCAGCGATAACTATCGGTACATCAAAGTTTTGTAACGCCATAATGTTAGTCCGAATACAGGAGCAGAGCATTAACACGATTCCATTGCGAAGAGGCGTAACACAGACGTTATTTCTCTGAAACTGTTTACTGCCGGAATGGAAGACGTCTTCAGGTTCCTGGGCTGACAAGGAACTGGCATGACCATAAACAGTGAATACATTACTCACCTTCGGTTTGCGGACGACATCGTAGTTATGTTAAGGCAATGGAGGAACTCAGCACGATCCTCAATGACCTCTAATGGGGCTCCTAATGAGTGAGCACAAAAATGAACATGAACATGATGGGCAAGACGAAACTTATGCCAAATGCCAATATTGTGCCCATTCCAGTCTCTGTTGAAAACTCTTTACTCCAAGTTGTTTACTTGTACGCCTACTTGGGACACGAAGTCCAATTAAGTAAGTTCAGCTTCGAGAAAGATATGAACAGGTCGAATTCAACTCGGTTGGGCAGCGTTTGGGAAACTATATACATATATTTTCGTCCGACATACCGCATTGTCATAAGACGAAAGTCAGTATTGAGTTAAGATTCTGAAACGTGGTCCTTTACTATCGACCATATGTCAAAACGCAAAGTCGCTCAACGAGTTATGTTCGGAGTTTCTCTACTTTATCCAATCTGAAATGTTGAGATTAGGTCCGGAGACGATCTAAAGTCACCGACATAGCCCTCCAGATTAGCAAGCTGAAGGGGCAATGGGCAGGCTATATTGATAGAAGATCACGGTCTGGAAAACGAAGCGTTGTCGTCCGCCCACAAGATGGACCATAAAGTTGTATGGTGATCGCCGGGAGTCGCTGGATGCAGGTCACTTCTAACTATCATTATAAATTGAGGTTCAAAGGGAAGGCCTATATTTAGCGGTGGACGTCTTATCTTATGGCTGTAAAATTATTATGATGATAATTGGAAGTATTTTCGATATTTTATGGTGATGTACATACTTCAATTAGTTAAATATAGTACGTTTAGACCACATTTCTGAGTGACAGCTATGTTTCGAATTCAGTCGAGGTCACGCCGATTTCACGCCGATCACGCCGCCGCCGCCGGTCATAAAACCATCGGACGCCGCCGCCGACGATTTTCCGATCGGCGCACACCTCTAGTCCAAACAGCTGTCAGATTCATACTGTTCATTGGTACTAAATATAAAATATCGAAACTCTATTATATTTGGACGTCTATTAATATTGTAATGGATTACGATTAGTAAACGGTCGCCGAACTGAAGATTGAGCTCTGATCCAGGAGAACAATGTTACTGGTACCTACTAAAGAAAATTACTAGAACTTTGTTCATTTCATTGGAATTGACGTGGAATACATTTATTTATTTTAGAAAAAAATATTCCTAAAGTTGTGGTTTTTAAGAGTTTTAAGAATTAGACCTAAAAATAGATTGAAAATTAAATACGCATATTTGTTTTGGCAGAAAATTTACTAAAAACGTGAAATAAATGCATAGGTTAGAAATTAAATAGGTATGAAAAAATGTATAAACTCATTAAATTTAAAGGTTTACTGAAGCACATAACGGCGTGCTTTTCATAGTGCGAAGCCTGAGGACGCTCGAAGGGACATAATTATAAAAGTTTCATAAGATCACCGAGCCGATCGCCAACAATTCGATATATTCCGGGGGGTAAGCTCACATATGCCAAATGCTCGGTTCCTCTCAGCACGACGCAATATAATTCAAAGGATTCAAAGGAGCTTTCAGTCCCATGCGGTAGCTCAATTAATATAGGTAAAGCACAATTTCTGTATTTTAAATTAGCATTAATAGGTGTCGTTTTTACACACGACGTTAATCGGTGCCTATACCTTATTTGGTTATTCTATGCTCACGCAATTACGAGTACGACGAAATCTTGTCAGATTGCAGTGTCTACTTAAATTTCTATTGCTTTAATGTAATGATATCCCTAAAATCATATAAGTGGAGTATATTAGGTCCTGGGTAAATAGTTATAAGTAACCACGCCATAATTCTTTTTTGAGAGCAGGTATTTTCATAAATTCGAAAGATATTTTAGACGATTAAATAAAATCATTCATTAGATTTTCTAAAGTTCCTGATTTCTGTCTCCCGTAGCCTAATACCGAAATAAACCCTTGTGTGCCTCCACCAGTCCACACTCACGGAACTGGCCAAGAACAGAAAGGATTTTGCAAAGGTGGCCACCGACGCCCGTTAGGGCATGGCATCAGAAAGAAAAGAGAAATGTATGTAATCGCAATGTACTATATTCCGCTTTCTAAAATCTCACTGCCAGCAGAAATACACTTATACAGGGTGGTCATGAGTTTACTGACAAACTACCCATACACCAAATAGTAATTCAAAACTATGCAAAAATTTGGTCACGCTGGCAATTATCTCCACGTTTAAGTTTAGACGGACATTGTTGTTAGTGGCTCTTATGGCAATCCTGTCCTGTCCACATGGAATAGTACGCAACCTCCTTAAACCTTATTTATTGATTTTTTTATACAAAAATTATCGTTTTATTTTTTTATCTTTTGTTTTAATGAAAAATATAAACGTAGGTTTAAATTTAATGAAAAATATAAACGTAGGTTTATATTTTAATGAAAAATATAAACGTAGGTTTCTGCTACCATATATAACATGGACGTCTAACGCCAGTTCAAAAATGCCCCCAAACACAATTGTGCCAACATGGGCAGGACATAGCGCTTTTCTTAACACCGCGCATATTTCAGCGCAACATCTTTGACAAATGTTTATAGAATATAGCCAATCAAAACTTTGACGGACCAATCACAACTATTTATTTTTTTAAATGGCGGTTTAAATTTTTATAAGTTGAAATTGAAATTCATTACCGTGATGCATTGAAGAGGGGGTGACATTAATCAACTAAAATTCAGGACCGTTTTTGAAAGGCAATTTAGTATGGCGTGCGGCTTCCATGTTTTATTTGTTAGTAGGTAGGTTTATATTTTTCATTAACTTAGATTAGAAATAGTCTATTTAAGTAATTAACCTACATGGGGCTTTAAGGTTTGTCAAATTGCTAAAGTCACCCTGTATTTATACGGAAATTTGAAACAGGCCGTAAGTATGCTACTTATTAAATTGTTCACAGAGTCCATTGAATTTCGTATCGCGAAAATGTAAAGTTACCAGATTCTGAGTGTCATGGGTACTTTCTAGTGGTGACATGGTATCGTACGAAATTAAATTATTTGTCTCAAATTTTCCTGTGCAGTAATAATAAAAAGAACATTTAAAAGACATATTGACTATCCTGGTAACCAAAGACAAAAATCACATTTAAAATTCATATTGAATATTTCATAAGTTCATTGCCAACAGAGTAAACAATGTTGTTTTTAACTTATTGTGGTTAAAAATGGCGAGTATGTGGTGTTTACGAACAGGCTTAGCAACTGAATTATATTATACTCTGTGTACCCATCGATGTCAGTAGAAAATGGCGGCAAATTTATAAAATTAGAGTTGGGACAGTGAACTAGAAAATTTTACGTTGCAGTTTTTTAATGACAGCGATGGTTTAACGGAGTAGGTATTATATATTTTATTTTAGGTGGCTGATTTGTTATCTGAGTCGGAATTGGTTATGTTATTATCTCTAGTATCTCTACTTACACCTAAATCACAAAAAACAATATTTATTTAGTTTATTACAGAAGAGATACATTTCAATTTATTAATTATCAGTTTAAATATGTATAATGGCCTTAACATATTCGAAAACTAACACGCGAAATACGTCTACCTAAAAGCTGTGGTATGGAAAGGAAAAAAAAAATTGTCGTAGGTTTTAAATTATTAATTGTGGTTGTGTCTCGATAACAATAATGAACAAAATTGGGGGAATTGATGGCTGAGACCATATTAGCTATTAATATTGTTCCTTGTTGTCTTTTAAGTCGAAAGATAAATATGTAATGATATTTGACAATACTTTCAATGATATTTCCTTTTTAATTTATTCATGGGACCAAACAAAAGGCGTTAATATACAGTGTGTGTCTATGACCCGGGCTTTTACGAAAATGGGTAATAATACGCATTACTAGCAATCGTTTTCAAGTATTAACATTTGACAAATAATTAAATTCACCGTACAATTAATTTTATTTCCTCCGAACGAACAATGTAACGCGTGTACTGCTTAGTTGTCAAACGTTGTGAGTGGCTGCGATCTGTCATTGTGAAGTGCAAATTAACGATCCATTTTGAAGTACATTGCTTCTCAATTAACTTTTCTTAGAAAGTTAATATTTTACTTTTAAAATTATTGTTCACGGTTTGGCTAAAAAACTGCATTGCATTCCTCGGTTTCGATAAAAGCCAGTATCGTAGACACACACTGTATATAGTGATTGTGACTGCGCAGTTGTAGCGGAAGCGCGAATCTGGAGGTGGGTAGATTGCTCGCTACGGTGTGTGGGTGACCAGCGACCACACATTTTAGACCCCGAGGCCGCAGTCCGCAGCGGACAAGTTCCTCCATGACCATGGCTAAGGAATTTGCACCAGGACAATATAAATACATACCTACACATTACACTTAGAATATACAGATTCCTTGTTTTAAGTTCTAGTTAGTTAAAAGACTTAATTGTGATACTGAATGTCGAGTAGCTAGTTGATCTTTCATGTGTATTCAACTTTTGAGCTACTGAATTTTTACCTAAGTATCGTTGTCACAACTTAATAATAAATAAGAGGCAACAAAGTCATTAATTAGCACCGCAACAGCAACGCAGAAAACGGGTCCCTCGAGCGCTGGGCGCACGCAGTTTGCGCCTCGCATCCTTATATGAGGAGCCGTGGAATCGAGTACACTTCGCCGCGGAGAGCGAGCAAGAACACCCCTCAGCGTCTGCGGGTGCGACAGAAACGACGAAACGGTCGCGGAATGCGGCGCATTTCATTTTCGTAACGGACTGCGGGTCGAAAAGCGCGCCCAAGTCGAGAGGGCATGTTGGTCATGTAGTAAGGTCGCGCGGGGGGAGGGGATATTGGCTGTAGTACGACGGCCGCGCTTCTCGTAAAGGAAGCGACCCTGGCGCGGTCATTGCTCGCATCGGCCGCATTCTTCCCCCCTCCCCACGTCCCTCGACGCGACTGCGCATCAATGAACTGCGCGCGAGCAACTGCCACGTCCAATCGCGCCGTCTCCTTTCAGCATCAGAGGATGCGCTTTATCCCCTTCGTCTTTCTGCTACAGAATCGTCTTAGTTATATGCAAAAATATTGTGATATTTATAAGTATCTAAGTAGCCATTTTTAAAGATTTCAACAGAGTATAGGCCTGCAAATTTTCTCAATTATACATTTTAATCACTTTATTGTCGTCTACTACAGGATTTAAGTATACTGATACTAACGAACTGACGATGTGTTGAAGGAGGCCTGACAAGGCCGGGCAGTAAGACCCGAGCCAGAAAATACCTGTTTCTGTTTTTTAAGGTTGTGCTTTTTTGAAACAATGAAGAAAAATCATTTCTATGTAATTGAACGGTTTCAGTATGAGCTGCCCCAACTATCTTCGATAGGGGTTAAGAAGTATTTTGCATAATTATGTATGTTGTGACTAATGCAGTTTCCAAAAACAATTGATAAGTTTTTTCCAGCTTTTTTGAAAAATAACAACTTAATCTAAATCAGATAGTAACTAATATAATTTCATGGAATTTTACTCCTTGCAACTCTTGTGAAAAATTTTACACATTCGTCGTTACTAATGTGTAAAGTTTGTAATATTGACCCATAGTCGCTATGAAAACCCTAAAGATGGTGAAATTGTAACTACCATATTTTATTTAGGTACCTATTTAACTACATTAAGTAACTTATTATATGATTCACAATGGATAAGCACAATTCCGTAACATTGCACGCACAATTTATATGTTTATTAATAGTAAGTATGTGTTTTGGGGTCTTAGAACTAGGCACTGGATGTTTTTTTACATGCAATGAAAATGAGGATTATAAGTTCCTTATAATGGGCGCAAAGTATGAAGTTTCACGTTGGTAAGACTAGGAGAAAAAAGGTCGTTAATGGAATTTTCTTATAAATCTTGCAGGCCTAGCCCGACAAAGTCCACTTTTTAAATTCGATTTCGAGAGTCTTCTGGGATCCTTATTCTTTTTAAAAGACCTGTTCAACGATACCCACACTTTAGGATTACATTAAATAAGAAATAAATTTACACTTTACTAGTAGCGCGTAAAAAAAGGTTTTCTATATTTTATTCTATCACTTTGTCGGCATGATTAATATAATATGTATCATGGCAAATACCTATGCCAAATTGCTAATTTCGAATACTAATAATCAAGAAGCAATGCTGCGGCCAGATATACGAACAGACGGACTTGGTGAAATTATAAGGGTTCCTAGTTTACTACGCAACCCTAAAAACGGGAATAAGTCGTTTTATTTTGAAAAGTGTCGCATCAGAAACGGCGTTTGTAATATGAATTAATGTAACCACCAAAATGACGAAAAGTCAAACTACTATTCTTTATTCAAGTAAGCTTATTAATTAGCATTTTCGAATCGTCTGACATTATCAAGAGAGAGAAAAAAAATACATCTTAAAAATACATCAAAACAGTATAATAATACATCTTATTAAAATAACATGCATTAAAGAATTTATTACATAAAAAAAAATATTTTTATAGACATTTTTATAAAAAAGAGAAATAAATAAAGGATCATAATTCATAATATTAATTTTGATTTGAGTACCTAGTGTTTTGTAAAGCTCTTCCCTCGTAGATATTGTATTGTACCTCTAGCTAGGTAATTAAAATAAAGGGAAATATTATGAGTATAAAAATTACAGAGATAACTAACTTAGCAATACTTATACCTACGTCCTTCCAGCGAGAAGGTATGCCAATTATTAAAGGCTTAAGTGGCGGTTATTTACAAGATCTTAAGTATTATCAAGATTTTATTTACATTATTTGGATAATTACCTAGAACGGTTTTTGTACATCGTTCGGATTTCTACGAAAATATTCAGTTTATAACAAATCGACAATCCACAGTAACAGTGGAAGCGAAACAAAATTTAATTACACAAACAACAAAACAATGAAACTCTAGCAATTATATTTTTTACTACATTTCACAATACTCACAATAACCAAACGCTAGCAACTAACAACAACAAACAAGCTAGCGAATTCGAATACAACTTCCAGACGCAGTTGAGCCGAACTTTCAGCGCATATCGGAGCCCAACTCGCCTACAATTGCTGGCACCTCTTTGTGCGACAGCTAAATTATTAACTAGAACCTTCCAGAACACCTTTTTGAATAAACTAAATGTATATTTTAGAGGTACATAAAGCAAAAGTACTTGTAACTAGTGACGTCAGTTGACATGCAAAATTCACTAGGTAACAAATACCTACTTTAAGTAAAGCTCGTATCAATACGTGGTTGCTGAGTAGTGACAGTTTTTATAGTCAGTTTTGGTTGTCAACGGAATTATATGGATGATATAGGTACCTAAGTCATAGTGAGCAACTTTTACTATAGGACCAACGCAGAAATCTCGAAAGCACCTCAAAATGACAATGTTGCAGCCCCAACGAGTCCACCGACGAGTTCGGTGTTAGTCCCCAAGGTAAAAATTACTCAATATTGCTGCTAAGGTTTCAGTGGCAGGTGAATACGAGTATAGGTTTTTGAGTATAAAAATGATATGATATTAAGAGAGACAAGAAGGTCCTATGTCGTGTTTGTCAGTAGACATAACAATTTATTAATAAAGTTCTCACCCTGTCCGCTCAGGGTCAGTCAGTCTGTACTATTTGCACTATGTGGTGATTGGCACTATGTGGGGCGAGGGGGGGAGGGCCCACAATGCCCATCATGTCTATTAGGTGATGGCTGCTGCTGTGGATTGGGCGGCCTGTTTTGTGGCCTTGGCACTGATTTGCTGAATGCCATAGAGCAGAGGATTTCAAAGGGGTGCTCCTCTAAAGAGCAGGACTCTTCAAAGGATTTGTGAGTTGCGAAAGCTGATTTATACTCGATAGAAAATAATGCAAATACGCTGATTGCAAACATTAAGAAAATATTTACGGGATAGGTACGTCTTTTTAGGGTTTCGTAGCCAAAATGGCAAAAACGGAACCCTTATAGTTTCACCCTGTCCGTCTGTCCATCTGTCCGCAGCATAGCTCAGTGGCACTTAATTAATACTATAATATTATTATACTATTATATTATACATTATAGCAATCTGCAACTTGGTACAGGTATAACAATATTAATCATGCCAGTGGTAGAATAAAACCTAGATTTTTTTTTCTGTTTACCTCCCCACCTGATGAAGTAAAGTGGGGATGATTTTTTTTATTTTGATGTAAATCTATAGTGTGGGGTATGATTGAATCGGTCTCTTAAAAATAATAAAGGTCTTTAAAGAAACATTTTTCAAATATCAATTTTTTTATCTTTATCTTTTGATCCATAGGTCCAAAAAATAGCAAAAAATAAAAAATAGTGGGCTTATAGAATGCTTTAAAATAAAGTTATCCGAACATAATCGGTACCGCCGTTTTGGAATAACTACGGAACCCTACACTGAGCATGGCCCGACATGCTCTTGGCTGGTTTTATTTTACACGACATTAGTAAAATATTAAAAATCAATAAAAAAATTACAGGATGACATTTGGGTCGTGGAGCAGGAGTGAATAACGTAGATAACGCTAAGCAATTTTCACTAGGTATGCACCAACAAATCGCGAAAAACCTCCCCAGCAGGAGTTACTTATGTGATACATACTTACCAATCAAGGATCAATGAACGCATAATTAGATTTTTTGCGATTTCTTTGTTGTCCCTGTAGTAAAAGTTGCTGAGCGTGACTGTCCCTACTACCGTGTTACTACTACTGCTCCACGACGCAAATGTAACCCTGTATAAGATCACTGTAAGCGGTTTAGTAAAAACGTCACACTTTGTAGCTTACCATAAGGGCACTTAATACAACATTCGTATAAACGTATGTACAATCCGATTCCCTCCTCACGGTAAGCGACAATTGAGATGAAGGGTCCACGGAAAGAACATGTCTATGTTTTAAGCACTATACTTGGTTTTTCCCTGGACCCTTTAGATGTTTTTACTAAAACGGTTTTCGTAATCAAATATTAAAAGCACACATACAACATCTTTTGTATTTTTATCCACCAACCATCTATCATTCAAAAATGGAAATATTACGACCTAAAACGTTATGTCTACTAGGTATATTAGAAATTAGAATAAAGGTGCAAAAAATCTTTGTTTTTCATGAATATTCGTCTTAAGTAGTTTTTTACCACAGGTACATCGTTGGTTTATACGATACAAATTGTTGCTGTAGGTAATTTTCTAGGGAGGGAAATGTGGAATAAGGTATGTTTGTATGAAGAACGGTGACCTATTATGTACCACCCTCATTTTCCTCTTAGTTCAGGCGAGGCGCGAGGACGAGAGCAGCCTGCGAAAGGGAGGCAATTAAAGGCTTAATTGAGATGCGTGGATACCTATTAGGGGCGCTGAAATTGATTTATTCGTAGAACAATGTATTTTGATTTTTAAGTCTGGAAATCTGGTCTTAAGGGTGGAACGGAACCACGAACCTTTCCGCTACCGAGCCAGTCCATACCAACCATTACTATGAACTTTCAGTCTAGTACTAAAATCAAAACATCTGTAAAAAAAATAACCCCTCGGTGAGTGGAAAGAGTTATTAGTTACAGAGTTAATTTTCCATGTACCTACGCTTTCGGTGTTGGTCCCATACTGAAAGTTCATCGTAATGGTTGGTAGACTCGGTCGGTAGAGGGAAAGATCGTCGTTTTCCAACCTGTATAACCAAACATTACAGCAGCCAGACAGGTGGCATTCAATATTTTTGATAATAACACACAATTACTTATCAGTCCGACCTAGTACATTTCCTTGAAATTATTATCTATGGCTATAAAAGTTGAAACAGTCGAGAATGGATTTAGCCTTTATTTTATCCATATCACACAAGAAGTCATCTTTGTTGGGAGTGTTTATTGTTGTAGCTCCGATTTTAAAATAGACATAAAAGCCTGGTTCCAATTAAAATACGTAATGCTTTAATATCCTAGTACCTACGTTTTATACAAAATTAGTAGCCAATTTAAAAATATTTACGATTAAATAAATAAATATACTGTACCAAAAGAAACAAACCTCTACAAAGTTAAAGCTGTCATTAAATTAAGGGATCTGAAAATGCTACGAAGCAATCGAAAGGGTCGCAGCGAAGTTGTCCAACGGCTTTGCGCTTCGCGGCAAAGCGCGGTCAACGCTCGGCAAACTGCCGGACTTACAGGTTGGACATGGGGCAATGGAATCCGCGGGGGACAAAAAAGAAACGCGCCCGCGCCGCCGCGTGCGCCTCTCGACTACTAACAACGGTTTAAGTACATACGGCCACGTCGGACGAGTAGCGTCCGCCCGCACTGCGACCACAACCACGGTGCTCTACTCATGACTTGTCCACCGTGCGACCTCCATCACCCGCCGAGCTATCCATGTCCGGATCCGGATATAATGCCCGCATCTCAATGACATAGTATATCTTTGATTGTGCACTCGTGTCTTGCTAGGTACACGCGTACATGAGTAGGCACATTCTTCAAAGAAAAAATATGATGACAAGATAATGCTAATAAAAGTAATAAATAGGCGTATTTAATTTCAATCAATGATACAAAGCTACCAACTAATTGTAAGAGACTATCTAATCAAAATATTCAATTCAAATTCAACGCATGGAAAAACTGCAGGTCATTAAAGTAAGTGGCCAGAAAAAAATAACTGCATACATGGCGCTCATCGCCCTTTCTGAGAAATTGCGTGAAGCCGGCCGCTTTCTGGGAAGAGTGAGGACTTTTTACGCGCCAAATTCTTATTTCAATGTATGTGGGGGTCTATCACGTACTTCATACACAATGATTTTGTAACTTTTATACCTTCATCTCTGTCACTCTTGAGATATTAGAGCTACACAGGTGTAGATACAGAAACAACGAGGTTTGCAGCAGGCTCCGAGAGCGGATGCCAACGTGCATTCCAGTGAGAGACCGTCGCAGGCGCAGTATAATGCCAAGCAACGGTTTATTATATGTAAGTATTGTTTTAGTACAACTAGTAATGTGTGAATGTACAGTAAAACTACATAGATAATCCGATAGCGCTGTAGTTTGTTAGATATTTCGTTACGGATGCTAAATTGGTAAAAAAATCGCAAAAAATGGAAGCTTACATAATTGGATTCATAGTTCTAGCAAAAAATTATGCAATAAGAACTAAAAAAGGTATTCTTTGTGTGCGATGTCTTAATTTCAGTACCTACCTAAAGAAATTGTACAATTTAATGTATGCAACCTACTGAGTATTTTTTTTATCTATTCATAGAGGAAATACCAGAAAACATTTGTCACTGAGTACATCTGAGAAAATACCAGGTAGGTATGTACTATGTACTCCAGTGGCTGCAAGAAGATAGTGCCAATTGTTAAACGTTTCACTCCACCTAATCGCTCAGCTATGGTTCCGGACGGAGTCATTGACCGTACCAAGCCGGAAATAAACACTCCCTCCTACAGTTCCGTCCGACGGAACTCCTCAGTGCATAAATTCTTCATTACTATATGAACCTAACCATGGGATAATAAATAAGCTCCATTGTAGCGATATCCGCTAATTGAGTGGTTCCAGAAAAAGTGGTAGTTGTTTTTATAAATTCGAGTTATTAAACGTATTAATACTACCTACCATGGGAGCTTTTTAAATTAGTTGGCTACAAAATACTAAGGATTTTTGCCTACCGTTATCGGCGTATAAATATTTCTACAACGTCAATGCATTCTACTTGGCTCGCTTCAGGTAAGGATCTCTTCGAAAAGGAATTAAAGTCAAGAAATTAAATTAAAAAATATGTTTTGTTTTGAATTTAGAATATTTTTACATTCTGCACAAAAAAATAAGGTTTACTATGAGCAAGGTGGCAAATTCACATATTCTATGGACAATCAATTCTTCCCGCCAATTTTGTTTTTTAATTTACCGCCCATTTCTACTGACAAACTGATTGGACAGAGTATATTTACGAGTATATCAAGCACTTTATTTTGATTAGACCCTTGCAATTATTTTCGTGGTATTAGGTACTTACTTATTTATTTTGTTGCTCCAGTATAAGATATGTTAATGTTAATGTATACATTAATACGGTTCCATAAGGACGTGACAACACCAATAACACGAGTATCAATTAATTATGCGATGCAAATGACAGTGATAAAGCCGCGAACTTCATAGCTGATATTCTCATTCGATGTCGACTGCAAGCGACCAGTGTCTCTACGAAAACCAGCGTGTACGGTCCCTGCACGTGCACGTCTCTGCTTGGCAAGGCAATTAAGTAGGAACCAATAATTTTATTATAGGGCGTAAATAGCAGCGGTAAATAATAGTTAACAGAAACAGTCAACCTGAATATGATACAAAGACCTAATAGTAATGGAGCCACCACAATACCGTAAACATATCAAAAAGGTTTAATAATGGGATAGTGATAGGTCATTACTAAAAAAATTGAGGGCCAAAAAGGCCCTAAGTAAAACAATTTTTAAGTTCACCTCTCTAAATTTTTAATGCATTGTGTGGGAGTATGCAAAAAGTATCAATACCAAAATTTAAGACCATTTTATTCTGGTGACCGGTTACGATTTTAAATTCACTCAAAGTTGCAATTTTAGACCGTAAAATATTTTTGTTAGGTTACCCTACCCCTCCAAATGTTTACAGTGGTAGGTAAAGCACTTATTAAGTAGACTATAACCAAAATTTAAGGCCTAGGCATATGACCACTGTATTAGGCTACACTACAAGAATTCATTGACGTGGCAGGTTTAGGTTTTAAAACTGTTTTTAGCAAATTGTCTAACAATTATTACATTTCGATTTCATTACATACAAATGACACAATTATGCAGTTACCTACTCATAACCTAGTCATGTGACTGACCCTAATCTAATAGGTACTGAAAAAATAGTTATAACGGGAAAAAGCTCAAAGTACTTAAGCTTTCATTTCCCAGGATACTTATTAGCAATTTTGAATGTTCTCGTTGTTGTGCCGAATACCTAAAATCAGGCGTAAGAGTAGAGCGAAATCAGATCGAACACTCCCAGGGTATTTGGTATGGTTGCTCCAAACGATCACAGAGATGGTGGTAAAAGTAGGGCATTGGACACTTAAGAGGGTCATTAGTTTGGTGACATTATTATGTACCAAGTGAGATGTGAGAAAGAAGTGTTTCCTTTAAGGTGCATTTAAACCAAAAGAGCATTCGCTGTTCTATCCCTCTACGAAATCAACCAATCACGTTTTGTGTAACGATCAAATTTCGTAGAGGGGGGGTTAGAATAGCGAATGTTCGTCTGGTCTGAATGCACCTTTAGCTATCGCGAAGATATTCGTACATTGACAGGTATATCCGGATTCCCAGGGGCTGTTTTCTGAGTAAGATATATGGGTACATTTTGTTATCAACATACTGTCATTCCTACGAGTACCTACACACATAACCTGCGCCGATAGACTTTAACAATACCAATCGTCAGTAAAATAAAAAAATGTAAGCAAATAGGTATGATTGAATTTCCATAGCATTTGACGTCTTTGCCACATATCGTGAAACACGTTCGCAGATTTCATTTTACGTTAATACTAATAAATAGCAATAATTGTAACTCAAAATACTATATATGTGTAGGTACATAGGTACTATGTGGACTCAAGGTTTAGATTTTAAGTTCGTAATAAAACCAAGATTGTGTGCTAAAATTGCGTTTTATGGAATAATGTAACCCCCTTATTCATAAACGTCTGTTAACTTAACAAGCCGCTAATAATTGTTTGTCCCTTTTGCTCTTATAGACACATTGTTAAGACAGACATTCTTTAGTTTTGTTTATTTTTTTTACATTCTACTAACGATTGGTATAAGTATAACCTACATACCAATATTACATTTCCGTACTGCCTAATTTCTGTTTTTACGTTGGTATCCAATATTCTGACATTAGGATGTTTGACAGAAATATGATACCTACGGCTTATCTACATACACATGTATTGTGATAAAACTGATAAAAGATGCTTTTCTGGCACAAAGGTACCACGAGTATTTATTGGGATATTCAATTCATTAAAAAAAAGTAAGCTGAAAAAATTTAAAGAGGTTTTAATGTTTCCGATCTTGAGGTACCAAGCTTAATGGATCATTTATCTTCATATCGGCCAGTAGATTTCCTTTTCATCGATCGTATACTATAAACCTTACTGGGTTTATACTCGTTATTATTATTGGGCGGAAGACAGCCGAGGAAGTCTGTAAATACTAAAGATAGAGTGGAAAAATTTATCGCGCTGCGGGTCGAAGCAGTTCAGGATTGCATTCGATCTAAACGGTCGATCGCAAATCGCAATCCGCGGCACGTTCCGCGCTTGTCGAGTCTGATCTCTCCTTCGGTATTGCAATGCACATCCGGGGCGGTCGATACGAGCGGCGACTTGCGCCGTGCTTGCGGCGCCCCTCGCCCCCGCGCTCCTCCCTCTGCCTGTCTTCGAACCCCCCGCGACAACTCACATCGATTCGCGCTCTTGATTATTAGGCGTTAGTCGCCAAAGTTTATCATTTTATTACACTCATGGAGATTCTTCTCACCACGCCTCTAAAAATCTGTGTCTACCGATAAACCTTAAAGATTTCGTCCCTTGGCAAAATAGGGTAGCCAACGAAGGCAGGACTTTTTAAAGATGATCAATTTTAAGGTTCCTTAGTAAACTAGGAACCTTTATAATTTCGCTTAGTCTATGCCCGTCTGTCTGTCCGTAGCATAGCTCAGTGACCGTTAGTAGGTAATGGAAATATAGAATTTCATATAGATAATATAATTATAATTATTACGCCGACAAAGTGGTAAATTAAAATATAAAAAATCGGGTAAACGTAAAGTGGAGATGTTTTTTTTATTTACTGAATAATATTTTGGGGGGTATATTTATTTTATTACAATATTTTCGAAGATAACTGCTCCAAAATGAAAAAAAAAATATGTCTAGATCCTCTAACTTTTGATTCGTGGGTCCAAAAAAAATCTTGAATTAGGATTTTTTAAATTATTAAAAATATTAAAATACACTGGAAATAAAATAGTACCTACATTATTACGATACAAGTGCGAAAAAATTTAAGTTCGAAACGAGTGGCGACAAAAAGCAGTGTTTTCAATCAACACGAAGCTACCTACGATTTTCCATTCCTCACGTGTATAGTACGATGTATTTCAGTATTTTTCAACCTGACATGAAAAAATTAACCACTTCTCGCACTAGGGCGTAAAAAAATATCTGTACTTACTTATAGGAAAGGAAATTACCACCAATTAAAAAAACCTACTTAAACAGAGTTCCCCATCACCAGACTCAGACGTTGTGCCAACGGGACCATAGAGGAGTTATAGCCGTTCATTGTAAAAAAAATCGGTTCACGATTCTCGGAGATATTGAGTAACATATGTACTTACTTTGTTCGTCTTTTAATCATATGGTGCGAAAATTATACCTTATGTAGTTTTAACGGAATTACTTATTGTTGTAATTAAATAAGCTGCTTCAAAATAAAAAAGTAAGTATATTTGTTTTAATTTTCTACACAATATTTATAGTAAATTTATAAACAAATGTATTGATGCCGTAGATGCGTATTTATTTATCTACGTGTGCCCTGACTATAACACAAATACGGAACTACATTCAGTAGGTCACTTAGGTAGTTAATTTGCTCTGGGAAACCACTTGTGGATGTGAAATGGAATCACCGCTGAAAACCTCAATGACACTTGTCGTGTTTGGAAATTACGAGTAAGTCTGTGTTGTTATTAAAATTAAGTATGTACCTTCATTCATAGAACAATAGTAAAAAAATGCATACCTAATTTGAAGTTCAGTCAATCGAACTCCTGAAAGAAAGGCTTATTGCTTGTCATTTTCATTAGCTGCATTATAGTTTTACTTACAAGGATTATAGTAATTACACTTAATGCCTAATTTACGATTAGAATTCATACGAGTACCTATTACCTACCATAATAAACGCTTAGTGTGGTGGCAATGGCAACTATCAACTTCTTTCGTGCAGTTTGTTAATTGCAATTACACGAAAAACTTCAGTAACACAATATGAATGTAATTTCTGATTGAAAATAAAAATCATTTTCCTAACTAGTGCGAAAAAACGAACTTTCCGCACACTTAATTATCTTTTTGACGCACTTGTTATGAAAAAAATCGTCCCTTACACGTGCTAAAACTTTTTTTAACTCGGGTGATTGTCGCCCTCGTTTCACTCGGGCTCCAACTTTCACCCTCGCCGAAAAAAAGTTCTCCCGCCTAGTTAGGAAATGTACTATTACATGACAGGACAGGCCAATAAAGTAATTAATACTGTAGATTTTTCATCTAATTTTAGTATTTGTTCTTTTATTTTAATGGTAGCTCAATAGACATTTATCCCTAAGTTTATATGAAAGTAAGAGTTTGTTGACTGAATTACCATAATATTGACAAAAAATACAAATTTTTCATGATTTTGATGGGCGAATAAAGTTGATTGGCCTTCTTGTTTCATGTAAAATTCAGAAGTGACGACACTAGGAACGATACTATTTTAAATGTTCAATTTACAACGTAGGTAAGATTTCATTTGACACACTTACCTACCTATCAAAATCGTTCACCCCATGTTCACCCTATTGATCTAGGTGCCCACGTAGGTGATTCTGAGTTAGAAATGTTCGAATATGTTACGCAATAAACGTGGTTAAAGGTGTAGAAATGTATTAAATATTGTAATACTATAAAGCAGCAAAGATTATTATGGTTTTATTTAATGTAGAATCAAAACGTACTAGTGTTATGAAAACCAATAAAAAAATGATGGAATTAGTATTTTATGCAACCCTTGTTTAAGAGAGGTCAAAAAAGGTGAGTGGCGTGGGTAACAATATGAGGCGAAGCCGAAAATTGTTATTAATGACGCCACGAGCATTTTTTGACTCAGTTAAACAACGTTGTTTAACTTATTTTCAAATAAAATTGTAAATTTGAGAAATATTCTTAGTCCAATGTAATTTTATTAATCATCAAGGTCGGGTGGGAGACGTCAAAATTAAAAAAGAAAGCTCCTCTATGGTTTACTGTTCATCAGAAATGACATTTAAAATTAGGTTGGCTTGGCAGCCATGTATTTCATCAAGTCTTGTATACACGAGGTGTCTTAAAATGCAAAAAACGCACTGCGTGTGAACCCGAATGCGTTTATAGGGAATAGACAATATGCGTTTATAGGGAATATAAGGTAGGGGCTTAAAGGTGTGTTCACGACCATGTAAATGACAAATAAAAGTACGGGAGTAGAAAAAAATACCAATTACCATAGAATATTAATTTTTTCCAAAGCTACGTACCAAAGGGTAAAGAGACCGTCCGTCCGGCTGTCTGTCCGGGCTGTATCTCATGAATCTTGATTCATAGATAAGTAAATAGGTACCTACTTCATGTTAATGTGATAATGTGTCACCTATACAAATATTATATTAAATATATTTATTGAATATTTAATATATTTACTTAATATGAATTATATTCATCTATAAATATATATATTAAAATGCATGGGTCCAGAAGGCACTAAATTAGAGCATAAAATCTGCAATTTGGTCTGGAAAACTTGCGAATGGCCGAGTGATTGGGTTCACTCATCGACACTCCCACTCCATAAAAAAAGCTCGATAAAGGACTGCAATAATTATAGGACCATAGCCTTAAACTCCCATTCGAGCAAGGTAATGTTGCACATCATCAACAGCCGATTAAGATCATTCCTGGACTGGCAAATACCACAGGAGCAGGCAGGTTTCGTAAAAGGCAAAGGGACCAGGGAACAGATCATTAACCTAAGACTCCTGTTGAAAAATGCTACGAATTAAATACGCCAGTCGCATTATGTTTCGTGGACTACCAAAAGGCCTTTGATTTTGTAAGATGGCAAAATTTAAGGGAGATCCTTCATCTAGCTGGTGTACCGAGTCACATGGTGCGTCTGGTCAGGAATTTGTACGAGTCAGGCTTTGGAACCATAACCATAGGGAATCACACCTCCAGTCGTTTTAAGTTCCAGTGAGGTGTTCGCCAAGGCTGTGTAATTTTCCCTGTCCTGTTTAACATCTACGGCGAACATATACTGCGTAAAGCTCTGGAAGGATGGAAAGGTGGGATCAAGGTTGGTGGCGTTACACTATCCAATTTGCGCTACGCTGACGATAGTACATTGATCGCTGCATTTGAGTCAGAGATGGCAGAGCTATTAAATCGCGTAGAACAGGCTAGCAAAGAGTTTGGACTAAGCATCAACAAAAACCAAACCAAAGTGATGTATGTCGACCGTTTCAATGCACCGCAGAGTACAAACCACCTGAACGATTTGGAAACTGTACGTAATTTCCAGTACCTTGGATCTGTTATTAGTAACAAAGGTGGCTGTGAACAAGAAATTCGTCGTCGCATCGGAATGGCTAAGACTGCAATGACTCAGCTAAACAAGATTTGGAAAGACCGTAACATCAAAAGGGAAACTAAATTATACATTACAAGTAGCTTTTACAAGCTAGTCTTTCCGATATTCTTCTACGGATGCGAAGGCTGGACTCTGAAAGCGGCGGACAGAAAAAGGATCGACGCGTTTGAGATGTGGTGCTGGCGAAGAATGCTCCGCATACCCTGGACAGCGCGCCGCACTAATATGTCGATCTTGGCAGAGCTTAAGCTGAACAAGCAGCCGCGCCTCTCAACAATATGCCTCCAAAGAATATTGCAGTACTTCGGACATATAGCGCGCCGAGGCACCGATAACTCAGAAAAGTTATTAATAACTGGCAATGTGGATGGCAAGCGACCAAGAGGACGTAGTCCCAGAAGATGGTCCGACCAGGTGTCCGAGGAACTACAGATGCCGATATCTCTGGCCCTTCATCAAGCTCAAGAACGCAGTAGATGGAGAGGACTTCTTCAGCGACTACATCATGGCCACGATCCTCAGCAGTGAGGGGCCGACTTAAGGAGATATTTACGAGTATTTAATATTAAACATATTTAACGACATCTGTGAGATCGAATTAGAAGAGACTAAAGTACTGATATAGGGAGCTCTCCGAATCGCTAAACTGAAGTGGGCAGGGCACATTGCGCGCAGAACCGATGGCCGTTGGGGCGGAAAGGTTCTCGAGTGGTGGCCACGTATCGGAAGGCGCAGCGTGGGTAGGCCCCCCACAAGGTAGACTGAAGCGGATGCGGATGTCGCAGGACCGGTCATTGTGGCAAGCTTTGGGGGAGGTGTAAATGTTCAGCAGTGGACGTCTTTCGGGTGATATGATGATGAAACATATTTATATATTTAATATTTATTTACAATTATGAACGTACTATTCAATGACAATAGAAAATCCTAGAACAGTAAACCACTGCCACTTTATATCATATCATATCATCAGCCTATGTTAGTCCACTGCTGGACGTAGGCCTCTCCTATTAACTATGCGTATAGACGCATTAGGAGGTGAATGCCCATAATCGCCACGCTGGGCAAGCGGATTGGCGATCGCAGTAATGTGTCCACTATGATGACGCTGCTACCCATCATCAATCTTGTACAATGGTCAGTGACACTTAAATCCCTTAGTCGACTCTTACGACACCCGCAGGAGGAGTTGGGGTGGTGACAAATGTATTCTTACTGCCGTCACCACACGGCCACTTTGTTACCTCCTAAACAGGGAAAAATTACCCGTTTTTTAATAGGTGGTGATGGTGAGATAAGGTGGAAGTACTAGTACCCGACGCTGTACCAATACTTGTCATCATAGCTTGAGTTGCCATCGTCGATCAGATAAAATCAACTATAAGGGCATTTAAACGATGATAAATATAGGTATGTGCCTTTAATACTTCATATCCCAACCTTGAAATAATTAGCTTATAACGGGTGATAACAAAAAAATTAGAATTGATTCAGAGGCGTAAAAAATATATTTTGTTTATTATTTTTAATGATTGGATGTCCTTAGGCTATTTACACGTAACGGCTATTTACGACACCATTAATAGAATTTAAGATACGGTTCATGGTAAGATTTTCGTCAAATGTTAAACCCAATGTCTGGACAAGAGTGTTGGACGGCTTCTTTTTTTCTTTTGGGTACATATGTTTTGACCCATTTACACAACTGCACAAAAATTTCAAACTTCCAATTGTATACTAAATTAATACATTAATGCAAAAAAATCTCCCATACAACAAGATGGTTAAAAATATTTGAGGTTTTGGATTTCCACTCCTTGATGAAATTAACCATTTTTTTCTATAATTTCAAGTCATCCAGTAAGATTGTGAAGAAAAAAATATTTTTACAGATCAAAGTATTCTGGTTTTCTTTTCGTCTTGCTACATTCTAAACCAATGTTTTTAAAACATCAACAAACATGGGAGCCATGTAAAAACTTATTTTTTTTATGTGGAATCATAATGGTTAAAATTACAATTCTGTTTGTTTAGTCTTTCCTTGGTCATATGTTTGCTGATTTGCTGTTACCATTTCTGTAAGCTGTTGCCAGGGATGTAAGGATTCTATAAGGAGAGGATGAGCAAACACTTTTATTAATGAAATTTCCCTATTTACTTAGGTTTCTTCTATGTTTAAGTTTGAAATTTAAATATGTCCAAGACATTTTTTACAGTTTATTCTTTCAACTCCATTTCGTCAAAAACGGAAATACTTTAAAAAATTAAGAAAGCTAATTTTAAGAACCTCTGAGATATCGCTACAAGTTCATGAACAAACTATGTCATTTATGTGACTAGTTTAATTTTGAGGTCTAGGGAATATGATTCTCATTTTTTTGTAATCACGCGTTATCTAAATTATTTGCATAATTTTAAGACAGGCTGACATTTATTAGGACTGAGTGTTGATATTTTCCAAGTACCAAATGTGATATTCAAACTTGTATTGAGGTGCCATCTATTGGGACTGCCAGCAAAAGCACCTGACACTTATTCGTACATACAATAGAGTTGAATAAGAAAATATTCAATTTTGAGATATTTTAGATAATGTTCACCCTTTCAAATAATTACTATTTAACAAAACTTTCAAACTCCTCCCCCAAAACAAATGACAATACTTTCTGTAGAAATTATACATGAGGAAAATATCGTAATTCAAATAAATATTCTCTGTTAACATGTTACGCACTGGTATGGAGGTACTTCCACCTTAAATCATTTCAAAAAATTCGCCCTCACACGAACCGTAGGTAACTGAAACTATTAACAGTATCAACTATGAGACCATATTCAATTAAGTAGTACAAGGAAGCAAAGCAAATAACTTAATAATATTGTTACTTAGGGTAAGTTGGCAAACAGTGGTTTGGTGTATAATTGTAGGTAGGTAGGATACCTATATTTAAATATCGTAAATTCTGAGAAAACGCACGCAAAAAATGAACGTGGTAAACACGTGTTTGTACACTAAATTTTAATGTCATGTAGTTCAACGCGATGTCAACAAATACCAAGAGGCTTAAGAATTACCTTTAGATAATCATTTGCTGGACTTGTTAGTATTTACGACTATTAAGCTTGGTTAGGTAACCTAGGGGTTTTATTTCAAAATACCTAGGTTCTTTTATTATTTTTACGTGTCATTAATTACTAACATTAACATAGAAGGTAATATCGAACCATATTTTTATTCACGATCAAGTGAATTTATTTATGGATGGAGCATTTTGGACTTTGTACAGTGACAATCATTATGACAGACATTATTAGCGATATTGCATTATTTTCACAGCTACAAGGTACAGGTTTTATACATTGATTTCGATTTACTTTGGGTTCTACGTGAAACTCTGTGTCGACCACACGACAAATATTACATACTTTAAAGTTTGGTTTTCTGTCCCACTCAGAGCTCGGCTTTCGGCCTTGACGCCTTGCCTTCGGGCCTTCGGCTCTCAGGCTCGGCTTATATAATTGCCATGATATTGTATTGAATGCTCGAAAGCCACTCTCTAACTTTTGATCCGTTGGTTTGAAAATATAAGATAAATTAACAGTCTTATAGAATCAAACTCTACACTGAGCATGGCCCGACATGATCTCGACCAGTTTTCATTATTTCATATTTGACAAAAACGTCAATCAGTGGAGCAAAGCTTATCAAAGAAATTATATCCAACACAAGCAAACAGAGAAATAGTTGGTTATTGGCAGATGCAAGCGATCGTACTAACCGTCAATATGAAGACCTAGACCCAGAATAGGTACAGTCGAGTGCATTGATATATAGACACATTTGTAAGGGATCAGTATGGAGAAGTGTATATATATTAATGCCCTTGACTGTACCTAACGAGTAATTTCCACGTACCTATTCTACTACATCAAATACTACTAAATTCAAGTCTTACCAAATCATTATCTTTATTCATTAATAGTACATTACTACCGAGGCCGGGAAGTGACTGGTTGCCGGCCGAATATATGTAGACGGCCGAGCGAAGCGAGGCCGGATAGTATTCGGACGGCAACCCGTCACTTCATGGCCGAGGTATGTATAATGCTTTTCTCAAACATGCAATGAAATGAAACAAAAAAATGTATCTTCTTTCTAAGAAATTATAAGTCGACTACATAACTAAGTCCTTGAAACACCACGAAAGTCAAATACGACACCGACACCTCATTTTTTTTTAAGATTGACCTGTTTGAAAGTTGCAAATTTTTAATTTAAAAAAGCGGTATTAGACGACGCGGTCGGTTGGGTCCAATTAATCGCATGCAGTGATCGGGGCCGACGGATCGCGCCGTATAATACTGCTTTTTAAATATTATTTTGAGTAGTAATTGTACATTTATTTTAAATGATATAATTTAAATACCTAATTATAACTGCAAAAATTTGCCAATCATTTTTTTTATACTAATATTACTTACAGATAGTTATTGGCTAAAAGCCAAGATGCCAGGTCACAACCCTATGTCAAATGAAAATTAAAAAAGAGGTACTTGCCGGCCTAGGCCGGCATCGAGGTACTTCCCGGCCACTTTTTAGGCACGTAACTACAACATTTCATTGCATGTTTGAGAAAAATAATTAATGATTGTTATAATGCTGCCATTTCGTTGAATGCTTTTTGTTTATACAAAGTGGTCAACAGTATACCAACAACTTACCCATGCATTTTTCAGTGATTTATGATACTCATGATAGAAATAGTTTTTTTTACAATCTGTCATCTCTGAAACTAAGCCGAATCCATTCATATGACACTATAGTTTCAAAATGTGGTAAGAAATAAATATCTTTCAAGTGTGTCGGTATGCTTACGACCACCCTGACTGGTACAGTATGAACCATCTTACCCTAGGTGCATAGTTGCATACCTACCGTGGCGACGGTACCATATTGACTTACGAACAAAGCGAAAGCTTTCAGACTCTACCATTTAGCTAGCTTGAAAGTTATGGCAAAGTACTCTTGTCTATTAACTTAGTTTCATCGGCACGGCATTACGCCACTATAATAACATCTACTTGGGTACGTATTCATTATACAATAAATTCAAAGTAGAAAATAACTACATGTAAACACATTGGACGCCTGGATGAAAATGACGGAGCTTAATGTCCGCTTTCCACTGAGAGCGGAGCGGACTCATTAATGCGTCCGTTTTACGTTCATCGCTCGCGAAGGACTAGTATTCAGTTGACGGCTGTGAGTCACAGCAGCAGTGAAAGTTAAACGGAGCCATTAATGAGTCCGCTCCGCTCGCAGTGGAAAGCGGGCATAATCGCGGTCGGACAGAAATGGTTAAACTAAAATCAAAAATTTTTGGAATCCTCATACTTTGGACATTTTAAACACAATCTTAAATTTCATTTAAATATTGCGAATAATCCAAGTATGACTTTCAATGTAAGCAAACATCATATTTTTTATGTTTTCCGCCTTTTTCTATTGCCACCGTTGCCACCCATAGACAAACAGAGTAGGTATACACTTTTTTCTCAATCATGCAATGAAATGTTGTCATTATGTTCGTCATAATAGGCTTTAAAGTATGACGTTGCAGGCGGATGACCTCGAGATAATAGTAAAGGATTTTCATATGAATTTAACGGCCGAGGCCGGTAAGCCATATTTTTTTAAAACATGGCTTCGGTTTTCATGAACAGGCTAAAAAGTCTGTTTTTTTGATTGTCGTATTTTTTATTTCATTGCATATGTTTGAGAAAAGCACTATACAAGAGTGTCCCGAATTTGACTTTTTTACGCGAGACCTACCAAAAGCCTCTAAATAAATTGTAGATTACGGGAAAAATAATACAAAAAAATTTTAGACTAAATCTTTAGGGCTCTACCATCGTTTGTTAATTCGGCTCCCTGAGCTGAAAATTAAAAAATGATATTATTCATGCAATATAAATTTAAGACAAGCTATAAAATTAAAAATGAGAAGAAAAAATATTTAATGTAATATGGATTTTTTTAAATTATATTTTTCCTTTATTTTTTTATTTAATTTATTTTTATAAAAAAAAATACTTCAATTATATGTAAACATATTTTGGCATATAATTTTTTTCGGAAAAATAGAAAAAAATCAAATCTTTACACTGCGGTTGAGCCCTAAAGATGACATATATTTTAATTTTTTTTACTCGTTTCGGAATGTGTGTAAATTTACAAAAAAATTGATGCCTCTCGGGAAACTGTAGCTCAAAAAAATATTTTTTCCATACATTGACGGGACACTCTACTATACATGCCTCGCCGTGAAATGGGCTTACCGGCTTCGTATCACTGTCCAATGTCCATACCTACTCAGCCGGTAAGCCCATCTTTCCCGGTTTCTGCAGTAATGTAGGTACTATCGGGTGCGTATCATAATGAATACGCACTTTTAGTATAATTACAGTTTACAAACGTTCATAACGTATACTAACGTTAGGTATAATGTATTAAACATCTATTTCCAAATAGTATAATACAAAAATAATATAACGCTAATAATATATACCGTTGTTTAGTCTAACGTACATATTAACGAATTCCGTTTCATATATCAATATAAAGGTATAAAAGTTAAAATATATACTAACATCTGATATAACGATATAAATATAACTGCCAGAAAAGTAAGTTAGGTTAAGTTCTACAAAAACGTATACGTTATATTACTCACCCTTTTCAATCCGTTCTACTCTCGAAACCTAACCAATCCTAGTAATAAAACAGGGTAAAACCGACTTGGATTGGTTAGGTTTCGAGCGTAGTTTCCCGGATAAATAAAAGACCTACTTACTTTTAATTAATTGTTTACGCATCCTCATCCTTGCAAAACCAAAAAAGGGGGGGGACGGGGGGGCGCAGCCCCCCACAAGGGGGGCTCGGGGGGCGGAGCCCCCCGCATTAAAAAATAACAAGTTTGTACCTCTCCTACTCTAACCTGGATAGGTTCGTTAGGTACCTTTTGTCCCTTAGAGCAGAAATAGAAGCCCCGCGCAGCGGGGCTTCGTCGACCGGTTCCCAGGTCTAAATCGCTTTCTATACGGATACGGCTTAATATACGGATAATAGTAAATCAATTCTAATTAAATATAACGATAATTCCATAGTTTAATAATTAAAAAAATCGTAGGCGCTTATATTTTGTGTAAGATAGTTGTTTTGTATATTAGATTATTTCAATGTTATACTAATTAATCGTTATCGTAAACGATATTATATGTTACGTTCATTATACATTTTACAATTATTCATTTAATAATTATACCTTTTATACGTTATATTTATTACACGTTAGGTATTATACATTTATACAAACTGAATTTATACGTTATGATTTATATAGCATAAGTTCGTATACGTTATATTACTTACCCGGTACTATCAATATGTAATAAATGCATTAATGTATTTTGGTTTGTGTGGTTTTTAATTCCACATAAGTAGGTAGTTATTCCACATCCAGAACGTGCGCGGAAAGAAATACCTCATAATCCGCACGCCGCACAGTACGTGACCCTTCAGCCACCATTGTGCCACCATTTCATTTTAATTACTGTTATAAAGCTGCTGTAGAAAAACTATTGTAATCCACAGCATATAATCGGTTTATCTCGGGTTTATCTTGGGTCTATCGTTACAAAACATTACTGTGTGTCTTTTTGTTTTTTGGCTACCGTCATCTTTAAGCATACTTCTTATCTTATATAACACTGTTGCATAAAATGCTATTTGCAGAAAATCCCACAGATAAATTTTAACTAAGGTACTTAATGGGTTTATTTACTTCCATTTCCGGTGGGATATTAAAAAATCTAGGGATGTACACATTTTATCTTACGGACCTATATTACGAGTTTTTGATATTATAACTTCTAAATAGGTATATAAATATCTCCTCTTTGCAAATTTGCCCTGTTTATGAGTTTCAGGTTTTAATAAATTTACCACTTAATCAAATTTCTGGGGAAATGCGAGAACTAAAACATAAAGTATCAAAACAATAGTAGAACAAAACAATGTAGGTGCCTACACAGACTGTTTTTTAATCATAGATAGTGATAAGTTGATAACGTAACAAAATTTGGTTGGTCAGAATCTGAAAACTAAAAACTTTACCAATCCGTGAATTCTTACGAAACGCCATCTAGTATCTAATAGCACAAATTTCCTAAGACTAAGATTTCCTATACAGCAGCTTAAATAGTGACATCTATCGTTATGCATGTAGATGATTTTAAATTAAGTAGAGTCCTAACTATTTTTTTTATAAGAAATCAACAAAAAAATGATTTAAAATTATGAACAATCAAAACAACGAATGTAAACAATTGAACTAACGAAATATACGTACTTATCTCAATTAGTTTATATTAAATACAAGTTAATTACATTAAAAAATTAAATTGCAAGTCCAACCAGCATGTCAGTAGAAAAAAAAATCTATGGACAACCAACTCTTCCCGCCTACATTAAATAATAATGTTTCCTATTTGCCGTCTTTTTCTTCTGAGAAATAAGTACAATTTTTACTTCTGTTTAGAGGCTGTGCGGAAAGTGAAGGCGTCTGGCAGCAAAGCATGCCCATACATCTCAGGTGATCTATTTTCCGAACATTCTCTAGCAAACTTTGTGTGGCCATATAATATATTTTTCATTTGTCATCTGCCGTGTATAACGGGCTTAAGTCAGGCAGTCATAAATTCTTTACATTATTTATTAGTTTAATTTGCAATGAAAATCGCAAATAGTATAATCTTTCAATTCACTTTCAGATTATTTGGCAATGAGGCGAAATTCTCATTTTGTTAACTTCGCTTTCGTATCTCTGGTCGATTTGAAGCCAAATTGTAGTATCTGGCAACTCAGCTCTTGACATAAATGTCTTTTCGTTTGCGGCCGCCTTCGGCTAATTTAGGAAGGTCTTTTTGTGTTTTAAAGTGTTGTAAATCGTAATTTTGAAGTAAAAATAATTCTTACGTTTTTACTAGTCTACAATTAACAGAAACAATGACCTGGGGATTCGTCACTTGTGGCCCAAATGAGGCTCTTGTAGTATCTGGTGCGTACCTACTTATATACACACGCTACAGTTTTCCTGTTTTATTATCTTTTTCTTTTAATTCGACAGTAATTGTAGAAATAAAAATATACCTTATTTATGTAAGGTACTGTTCCTTTGCACTGCTAATTAATTAAATTCAAGTTGACTAACATCGTTTTTACAGCATAATAAACAGCATTGCGAACGCTATTCTAACTTACTTATTGATTTAGACGCTTTTAAAGTTGCATTAATATGAATAATATTTAAAAAGCGCTAGCAAAGTAAATATACTAATATTGATGCCGGACGTAAAATTCTAGTCTAGTTTTACCTACTCAAAAACTAAGGCGTTTATTATGACAGCCCGATGTTTATGGTATAAATTTACAATTCTATCATGATTATACATGTGTCCTGTTAATATCTGTAGCTTAGTTGGTAGAACCCTGTATACAAATATGGAGATTGAAGCATATTGTACAAAATTAGGTACATCCTGCAACCACATAACATGGATGTCTAATGTCAGTTCAAAAATGCCCCTAAAACACTTGTTCACCTGTGCCAAGGTGGTTGGCGCTTAGTTTATAGCTATCTATTTCAGCGGTTATAGTTTGTAATTTGTATGTTGGTTGAAATTGGCAGAAAGTATCTAATGGTAGAAAGGGTGTCTAGTTTTAATATTTTTGTAGTGAGCTAGAGGCTATAAACTACTTGTGTTAAAAATTTTGAGCTGCTGGGCTAGGGCTTGCAATTCCGGAATTTTTTGTATGGGCAATGTCTAAATTCCGATATTGTCCATACAAAAAATTCCGGTATTGCATGCCCTATTCTGGGCCATCTACAAATACCTTAGATTATTGATGATTGATGAATCAGTGAGTGACAAAACTAAGGAATTTTGGGGTTATTCCCACCTGTTACCACCAACTTGACACCAGTGGTAACAACTGGGAATTTTTTTCCCACCTGTTACCACCAGAGTACTTGGTGGTAACTACTGGGAAAAAGAATTCCCAGTAGTTACCACCAATCACTTTAGTGGTAACTACTGGGAAAAATAAATCCCAGTTGTTACCACCAAGTACTTTACTAGTAATGTGCTTGTTTTTAATAGAATATACACAAAATACTTTGCCAGTTATTAATAAGGAGCTAATTTTATGAATATTACTTTATTTATAAAATATCTTATTAACCATCGAATTTTAGTAAAAATGAATACATTTTGAAAATATTTTTTAATCTTTTTTTTTAAATATGTTGTCAGTATTACCTACTCTGAATCTGAACCAAAAATATTAAGAACTACTGACTTGATATCATAGAGGCAGGTAAAAAGGGATGACGGGTGACCGGCTCGTAGAAGGGATAACTTTCATTTTTCATCGTGTTGTTTTAACTGATTACGAATCTCAATCCTTTTTTAAGATTATTATAACTACTAACAAGGTTTTAGGTACTTACACGAAAAATGAAATATTGAAATATTCTTGTTTTGAATAAAAAATCAGTGTAATTCGTCTTTATTTCTAGTATAACATTTTATAATAATTATAGTCTCTGGAAATTGTTACCATTGTATAACAAAATTTATGGCTACTAGGTATCCTATTGCAATAGAACTACTAAATATTAACTTAGTGGTAACTACTGGGAAAAATAATTCCCAGTAGTTACCACCAATTAGTTTAGTGGTAACAGTTGGGAATTTTAATTCCCAGTTGTTCCCAGTGGTAACAGGTGGGAAAAAAATTCCCAGTTGTTACCACTGGTGTCAAGTTGGTGGTAACAGGTGGGAATAACCCGAATTTTGATGTGTGTAGTTATTAAACTACAAGTACAAAATGAATTCAAATAAGAATATTATGTAATTCATGTTAGGACTTACACTTCACATATAATTCAGATTTCTAGCTTTAATTAGAGTGAAATTATAGCATTGTTTGTTTCTGTCTTTGTTTTGCTTGACTTGGTGGGGGCCGCCCCCAGATTTATAAATCCTCAGTGCCATCAAAAATAAAGTTAGACATAGTACTTGTGATTGATAAATGAACTAATGAGGACAAAGTACAATTATGATATAAAATAAGTCAAATAATGCAATAAGTAGTTCTTAAAATAATTCATAAGATTCATAACATTTATTGTTATTCAGGTGGTTACCTCTTGGTTGATAACATCTGTTTTTGTTTGACATATAGCAAATTTCGAAACACAGCGCAAGTGGGCGTAATTAGCTTTGACAAATTCAAATAGAATATCATCATCATCTCAGCCGAACAACATCCACTGATGAACATAGGCCTCCCCCAAAAATTGCCACACAGTAATTAATGCCATCGCTGATATTTGAACCCAAAACCTCCAGCTGATTGAGCAGGATAACTGCAAAGTGATGAATGCTGACAAAACATAGTACCTACATATTAACTATTTATATATGTAAATACTGATATCTATAATCCATAAAAAGAAAATAATGTATTAGTTTATTAACTGTATGTCTCCTTTTCACTCCTAATGAGTAATGACCAACCAACAGTGTTATTTCCTATGAGTATGAAATTTGTATATCAAAACATCCTTAAAATTATGTCACTGTTTGCCCATACAATATAAAAATCTATAACAAATGGGTAGTTGTCATTTTCAACTAAGATTTAGGGCCCTGATTCACCAACCCTGAATAAAATATATTTGACAGATTCCATTACTTTTATATACCTGGGGAAAACGATACTGATAATTTTATCCTTATTATTATATCTGATGGATACAATAATGCATGCTTTTTATTTATTAAACCTAGGTATGGCTATTAGTGAAAATCATGAGTAACAATGTTGTGCAACAAATGTGCTAAACATGATTTGATTGAGATAATTCATAATTGAAATAAGAAATTTACTAAATCAATACAAATAAATTGTCTCCAAGAAAATTTAATTTTTCAGCAACAATTTTTTTTAACAACAATATTATTTTTCACTTAAAATCCGAGTAACTGATCCAAGTGATCCAGCATACATAATATCTTTAATGTACAGTGGCATTCAGAATTGCATGGACGATTTATGAATGAATTCATTCATAAACTGTCCATGCAATTTTGAACCCGACTGTACATTAAGGAATTTGTACCGCTGTTCTCTTTGTATACATGATACATGACATTATTGGGGTTGAAATAGGGGTTGTGTTGAATAATTAAAAATGTATTCTAGTTTAGATTAAAAAGATAAGACGAAAGTGGGAAAAATTAGATGTGGTCTATTGTTGTCACATCTATGTCTATGTCATTGTTATTGATTGATAGACTCGTAAGAGAAATCCTACTCATTAACTATGTTCCCTTCACATTTTATAAAATAGTGTCTCGCAACAATCACAAACTTATCGTTGTTGAGATTGCCAATTCCGTTATGTGTAAATTTCAAATTTGACAAAAGAAGACTGTAAACATATGTCATTTGGATTGATTTTTCAGTTCCTGAAATCATGCACATAACGGAATTGGCAATCTCAACGACGTTATGCAAAATCCAAAGAAGTATGGTTTTATATTGGTACTAGTCAATGTATGATTTAATTTGCAAGAGCATTATGAATCACCACTGCGCCACACATATATGAATGAATGTTGCAAGGGTATCAATATTAAGTCTACAAAGTCTAGTAACTAGAATTAGAATGTGATTCGCGTAATTCAATCTAATTTGTATTTTTATGAATGTGTGTACTGGTGGTATTTATAGGAAATCAAGTAGGTAGTTACTTAAATAACAATTAGGGATTGAAAAAATGGTCCTTTGCCAAATATTTTTGGAGAGATGATTTATAGTATTTTGCTTACCTATTTAAATTGCTAATTATTAAGTTTGTTATTTACTTGAGTAATTTCAATGTTAAAGAAGATGAGAGTTTATTTGCCAGATGGACTACGCTGATTCTAGATATTATAAAACAAAAGTAATCACTTTTTATTGCTATTAACTTTCATTTTTAATGCAGACATAAATGTTGTTCTTATCTTGGTACAAAAACAGGATGATGATTTTGTTAAGAATGTTAAGATAAAAAAATAGTGAAAGGTTTATCTATACACATAAATATGTATTCAACAGTTTTACTTTTGATATCTTTAAATTAGCTTAAGTCTTTCTTTCTTAAAAAACAATTTAATTTTAACTTATAATGCCATCCCATCAAGGCCTTCTATTACATTAATCTAATGCAGTGGCGGATTTGTCCGTGTCTAGGATGGCCAAATATTAAGGACGCCAAATACTATTGTTGCACCTGAGAGAACTACTGCTATTCTGCTATATGATTTAGAAATCACTTAAAAATCATGTATGTAGAATTGGCTGCCAGAATATACCTGGTGATACTTTCAATTTTACTCATAGGAATCATGACTAAAGAACGTTGATAAGATCAATCAATCAATTACATAAGTTCCCAGAATTTTCATTCCTCTCTCTATGAAAATATATATCCACCTAGCCCCACCTAGCCATCCAATAGTGTTAAATAGACCAATGTCCTTTAGCTACAGGCTTTATTCATTAGTGCGATGGACAGCGGCTCGAGGTCAGCACTCAATAAACGGTGATGGCTCTACTTTTTTGCGCCGAATTTATGTGATTGACCTAATTGTCGAATAACGAATGACGTAACCGCTGAATGAACGCAGGCAACATAATCTCCCACACATCTGCAGCATGAAATTAGTATTTTACGACACAATTGCAAACATTAGGATATTCGCAGCGAGTGTTGATATTATATTTAAATAAACCCAAGGACAAGAGTTGTAAATTTACTCAATGCACGTGTATCGCAGTAGTTTGCAGTACATTTCGAAGTTATTACATAAGTATGGCTAAAGGACGAAAATGTAGTTCCACATGTGCTATTATTATCTGTTTTGGAAAAAAATGGAAATCGATATTTACTGTATGTGGTAAATAACGATTACACTGGGGTGGTAATAGTATGTACATTGTAAATTAAAGGTGAAAAGTAAGAATGATGAGATGTTCTCATTAATCACACGCCCATTAATGTCAGTTTATCTAAATCTGGATACTACCACATGCTACTAGGCTCTCAAGTTGCCATTCGTCCGGGATTTGTCGTAGTGCCATCCGGGCGAGATATCGAAAAGTCTCCTTTGAAAACCCGGACTTTTTTTATTTGAGAATACACTACATTAAATTTATCGTCATTATTGTGTCCAAAGTAAAATCCGAGGAAAAAAAGAATTTACGACAAATATCCAGGTTTATTGAGTCTTTGTCCTGGTTTTACGATTTTATTAATGTAGTGTATTCTCAAATAAAAAAAAATATTGAAAAATGGGTAACCCAGAAGAGTTAATTATAATAAATAACCATTTATTTATAGATCATACAGATGTATAAATACATACATTCTTAGGTAGTAAATTCTTTGAATTTTGTCCAAGAAAAATACGCTGTAACCACATTGAATGCAGGCTTCTGAATCAAATAATTTCCAAGGCCTAATAAGGTAAAAAGTTGCTTATATGTATATGCTTATCTTATCTTATTGGTGGGGCCCTTACGGATACACATCGACCCATTGGGATTTTTTGTGTAATTGCGTCCTGTTTCGCCTACCCCATGGATTGTTCTATCAACTCAATATATTTGAGGATGGACCCTACCGGTAGCGTTTTGACCTCCTTCGATGTATATCCTTTATATTCGGTACTTATTTCAGTTTGATTAAAATGTCTGTTAATTGTTTGCTGATACAGATCCAAGGTGGTTATTTTAGAAAATGTAACTGTTACGTGTGTATAGTGATATTAGTGAGGTACATGATATTTTTCATTGTCCAGGATGTTGCTACTCGAAACCTCTGCTCGTGCCCGGCGGTCGCGCGTTCGTGTGGCCCTCGATCCAGCGCGTACAGCGGATATCGCTCAACACGATGACTCTTCAGGTGGAGTCGCCCACCGTCTACACAAGCCAAGGCGTGCCGATATCGGTTACAGGAATTGCGCAGGTCATTTAACGCTTTAGCCTTGCTAATATTATCGGTTGACAATAAAAACTTACTAAGTAACAAATACCTACCTATTTGAAATAAAGGTCAATATTGACATACGAGGTTGCTAAGAGTAGTGAGATTTTTAATATGAGTTTTGGTTGTCAGCCGATGGTATCTGCTGTTTTAAGAGTTGGGTATAGATTTGAAAGTGAAAATCGTTAATAATTAATAATCGCATATAAATTGCAATTGTTGAGATAATATGAACTATTGGTACCTAGTACAGAAAAATAGTCATGTCTAATTAAAATATTATAAATTTAATCAGGTGGCTTAAATTTATAATATTTTAATTAGACATGAAAATAAGTTTATTTTTGCGTTATTATTTTTATAAAATATACTTTATAAGTACTCTATTTTTTCTTAAATTTGCTGAAGCTAAATATACGTTTATTGAAAAAGTATGTATGAAAATAAAATAAAAAGTGTTCTATTATATTATAAGCCAGTGGTCGTCATTAAGAGGAAGAGTCGAGATCGCGATATCTTCCTTTTTTAAATCATCACACTTCACTTCTCTTGCAACAATATATTCTAAAAAATATGATATCTCTCGCTCTTGTTTGCTAGTCAAGATTAAAGAGACAATTCGTACGATTCGTAGTGATTGAAATGAAATATTTCACAACACAAACACACATTGTCGTGTGACATTGAAAACGTTATGATTCATGTGAAAGATAAAATCATATCACAGGAAATATCCATATTGTTCTTCTTTAATTAAAGATGTAGTAAATAAATAGTTGATAAAAATTTTAGATACAATTCCGTCGATAATATGTTGTTGTTTAGTTGGTGATTCTTATTTATTTTGACAGGTGTGTCACGACCATGTTCGAATGTTAAGGGTTTCTAGGAAGTCCAACATTTTGATACTTATTTGTGAAGTAGCGCCTGCGTAAAGCTTCTCGTTCATATATAAAAATATAGAAAATTAAGTCTACTAGCCTTAACTTTCTGTACATGGCTGTGACAGCTCACAAATCTAAATAAGAAATACCCAGTTAAGAGACTGTCTAATAGGGATGATGACTGTAGTTAAAATAAAATGTTTAGTACAGCTGGTGCCATTTTTACGCGCTAGTGCGAGAAGTGGTTCATTTTACTTCAGGTCCAAAACTTTGGAGGACCATCTGTACTAAAAAATGTCGTAAAAGACACGTGCAAAAAGAAAATACGTAACTCGGAACGATTTAAAACACTGCCTTCGATCGTGTTTTAAAAAATCGCCACTCGTTTCGATTTTCATGTTATTCGCACTTGTGTCGTAATGTAATTATTTCTTTGTACATAACTTCTATATGTAATAAATAAAAAATTACTTAAAATAGTAGGTTATTTAGCAGTATACTTGTACAAACATGACGTCACTTTTGTGTATTTCATTTCATATAAAACTTTCGAAAAAATAGGTTGATTTGACTTGAATAATGCCTATTGTCCATGTCCATACCAACGGGATTGGAGCGTTGTTCAACCGAAAGCGAAAGAGCTTTTATGCTTATCTATTATTTGTGGCTGGGCCACTTGGCATTATATTACATTATCCCAATAATTATATAAACACGTAATATCGGATAAAATGGTAGCTAATTTCAAAAACGTGGTAACTAATAGTTGACTTATTTTAAATAATTTCTCACCTCATTCGCTTGGAAAGGCTCTTATCCTTCGAAACCTACGAGTATACCGGAAAAAAATCTATCATATTGTGATATATCTGTAAAATATTTCAAAATAGATGAAACCAAGGAATGAATTTGTTGATAACTAATCAAAAAAGGTTGTATTGATTTATTTTAGGCCAAATATATGGTAACACATAAATCAATTTGAATTCCTATTTCTGGAACATAGCATCTGTCACTTATAGTATAAAAGTCGATAAAAACAGAACATTGTGCTAATTCGTAACAATATTTGTAAGAATTATCAGTTCCGTCATGGGAAGACCTCGTGGAAATAAAAATCATCAATAATACTCATCTTGTAAAATTATGACTAATTTGCAGGTGAAAATACAAGGACAGAACGCCGAGATGCTGTTGTCAGCATGCGAGCAGTTTCTGGGCAAGTCCGAGCAGGAGATTCAACATATAGCCCTCGTGACTCTAGAAGGTCATCAGCGTGCTATTATGGGCTCCATGACAGTTGAGGAGATCTATAAGGACAGAAAAATGTTCTCCAAAAAGGTTATTATGCTATTATATGTATAGCTTCCATAAAGAGATTCAAAATAATAGAGGTATACTGGCAATCAAAATTATTCCTTTTTAGATGTCAATGCAAATAAAATATTATGCCGGACTTAGCCGCTTATGTATACCTACATTTTAAAAGTACTATTATACCAGTTCTGTGTTCATTTCTGAAAGTGTTTTATATATATTATATTACACATGTGAAATAATTTTTATTAAATCCATACTTTATGGATTATGATTTTCCTTATTTGTTGTGGTTATTATTTGTTTATGTTTTAATGCACCGTTTATACGAACCAAACTTAAAAAAAACATAATTAATACGATATATTCGCCCAGTACACATACTAATTCTACTATTACTAAACCAATTCATCAAAGTTTTGATTAAAATAGACACCCGTTGGTTTCCAGGTTTTTGAAGTGGCCTCAAGTGATTTGATCAACATGGGCATCACAGTCGTCTCCTACACGCTTAAAGACATAAGAGATGAAGAGGTATGTCGTGAAATTGTATTTAGACCATACATTGAAAGTATATTTGAATGATTAAGCTAGTTTGAACTGTCAGATCATCAGTACCTCAAAAGTAAATATTAGGCTTTTAAGAGAATTCACTTTTCCTCTCTATTAGGCCTCTGTAGTCCTGGCTCAACGTATATATTTAAATAAATGGATTTGAAGTCTACGTGTTATGGCATTGGGACAGATGTGCATTGTGCGTGTATTATATTGAAATGCTATTGAAATATACGTTCATAAAACGAGCATGGTACATTTCATGGGCGCTGATTTCATTGTTTATTAAATAGTTTCAGTGTCCTTAGAGACACGTAGAAAATGATGACGGCGTCTCCCAATGTCTAGCATAAATTGACTTAAATTCCGTACCGTTCAATCTCCGCTCAGCACTTGGCCCCATAAAATATAAAATTAGAAACACTTGAACACAATTGAGTAGCATGTTTTTTCATTTCATCGTGTCTAAAGGAAGCTAAGGTATGTCGACTTGCGAGTGATATTGGCGCATTGTTTTGGATATCTATAATATATTATATATCCATATTATGTGTTTGAGCTTCTATTACTATATATCGCATACGTATTCATATATCCACAATCATTCATCGTTGCTATTTTACGATAAAATTTAGTGGCAAGATCACTGTCAGGATTAAAATGTGAACTATCTAAACCTGTCAATAAAATAAAGCAATATAAAGTACTGTCTAATTTGGAACCCTTAAAACATATACGGTAAATAAAAATATAAAATATGCACATAAAAAAATGTATCAACCCTATTGTGTTGCTGTAGTACTTACCTGCTAAAACATGCAGGAGCAGCGAAGATCACGACAATAAGTCGAAATGTTTGCAGCTCATGCATGTTATACAGTAAATCTCGATAATCGGGCACACAATATTTCCTTACACGAAGGGGTCGGGTGATCATTTCTGGTACAAGTTGGGTTTTGCTTGAATATAACGTCTATAGCACAGATTTTTGTTGTGCAATTTGAAATAAAGGCGGATATATTTATTAGCTATGTTACTATTCTGATTTTACGCTTATGCCTAAAATCAGTCATGTGAAGTTAGAACCGGATTGCCGAGAGTAAACTGTATAATTTAGAATGCAACTTTATTTGACATTACATCCACTATTTTGGAAAAATAATTTGCAACTACGCTTCTAGATGGTGTTAAATTAAACAATGGAATATGCATTATGTTATTGTATTTATTTTATACAGATAATTATAGTGTGTAAGTATATTGTATTAAGATATGTATTTGCATCAATGGATGAGGTGAAGTTGATAATCTCCTGGTTGTCTGTTAATAATGGAAGGACATATAAATGTCGTTATTTGAATTTCGATTGTTCTTGGCAGTAATGATGATAACCTATTTAATATTAGAGGTAGTATCAGATTGGTGATTATTTTTGCTAATGCGTACAGGTTTTTGTCTTATTTAGTAAATAACTTTCTAAACTACAAATACACTTTTTTGTTTCGTAATTGCCACGATAACTTATACCATTTTTTAATCAAGAAAATATCATTTTACGATAAAAAATGTAGACAGTGGCAAAAAGTTGTTTACTAGATACTCCAGATAGAAACTACCTAATGATAGTAATGGTAGTAATGATAAACAGGCACATATCAAAATGACACCACTAAAAATGGCGTTTATTAAACCAAAATTTGTATAGTAACTATATTTGTTTCTGTAAAATGTATTATCCCAAATATCTCGAAAGTAATATTCATTTTTTTTTAAATCAGTATCTCAATTACAACTAAAGGATGCTCTTCTGTTTCGAAGTAGGTACTGTTGACATAAAAAATTACATATAGTGAGTGATTCATTATTCTATTGTCTTTAAGTCTCTGCACTTAAACTATGAATATTTCAATATAACTATGATATATCTAATATTGACTCATACACTGTTGTGTCAACAGTACTTTCGAATCCCATTCTAAGCGCGGTTTGATAATACAGTAATTGGAATTAAGTACCATAGTTTTCTGCGTCGTTGTGCTCGTCAGGCTCTCAAATAATCAGCCAATCGTTTGAAACAACCACTAAGTTATGCTTGTGACTCGCTCGGCGCTCGACAATAAATAATCGTTTGTCAAGCTCAAAGTAGCTAAAATGCGTTGATATAGCGTGGGTTAGACCCGAACTGCCGGTGAACGTAAAATCACATGCAAAATTTAATTGTATAGGAAATCTCATAGTACTTTGTTGAGTAATGTTAAATCAGTGTGTCAAGTGAAGTTGGTGCGACTGGCGCTAAAAGAATTTTTTCCATATTTATTTTGTTTTACTTTAAATATCCAATGTGGTTGGTGCAGCCGGCCCATAGTCGATTCAACACTAGCAGTAATTACCAAGCTTACAAACAACAGGACTTCCATGATCTCTTAAAAACGATTCAATTAAGGTTCTATTTGTCAGTTTTTCACAGTTATTCTATGAAATGAGGGTTTTCTCGAAAACGTATGCCACCAGATGGCGCCACTTAGCCGTAAGGCCCCGTTAAGAAACACAATTATCTAGCTCCGAAGAAAAACTTGCTCGAAGGTGATTTTATTTTTTATACAATTTTATTAACTCATACTAGAGATTTAAACACGAAACTAAGCGCTCTGAGAATTTAGACAAGTTTCTGGACCTGACGCCTCAGTGCTGCCCTGGTGAACGTCATTTCAGAAAACCCTCATTGACACATCGCGAATCGGTTTAGGTCCTAAATTGAATCGCAATAGCAGATCATGTTAAGCCCCCCTGATACATTGCTGGTCGCAGGGCTACTTGAAAGCGCTGGGTATGGCGCGTACGGCAGAAGTAAAGCGCGACGCGCGTATCGGCGAGGCGGAAGCGCAAGCTGAGGCGAAGATTAAGGAGGCGATGGCGGAAGAACAGCGCATGGCCGCGCGCTTCCTCAACGACACTGAGATCGCGAAAGCGCAACGCGACTTTGAACTCAAGAAGGCCGCTTATGACGTCGAAGTTCAAACCAAAAAGGTAGGATTTGTAGGTTTTGGATATAACCCACAAAAAAAAATACAAAAGTCTTCCGGTAAGCAATAATTGCCTGTGGTGGGAGGATTATGAATCGTTTTCACCGCAAACGTAACGCACCGCAATTGTAACGAATTATTTAACATTTATTGTGTTACTGAAATTAAAGTCTTCCGGTAAGCAATAATTGCCTGTGGTGGGAGGATTATGAATCGTTTTCACCGCAAACGTAACGCACCTCAATTGGAACGCATTTAACATTTATTGTGTTACTGAAATTAGTCAAAGCCCATTGAAGGACCCATGCGCTATTAAGGGTTGCAAACTACTACGCAACTGGTACCTGTTTTGTATTGCACCACAATTTTGCAGGCATTATAAATTTAGTGGCCATCCTAGGGAGTAAATTTTTAAATGGTTGTAACTGTAACTAATAAAAGAGGACGCTATCAAAATTAGTAGATCTTCCATACTAAATACAGGAGCGTCAATGATTAGTGTCTTTAAATCTTCGACATCCAGCAATTATTGATAAGTTTTATTGTTACGAACCAAGACCACTATAAAATATCAATATCCAAACTTACATATTATTTTGTTATAGGCCGAAGCGGAAATGGCCTACGAACTACAAGCAGCTAAAACGAAGCAGAGGATCAAAGAGGAACAAATGCAGATCGTTGTCGTGGAACGCACCCAAGAGATCGCCGTTCAGAAGTGGGAGGTGCAGAGGCGCGAGAAGGAACTCGAGGCGACTGTCCGCAGGTCGGTGGCAATGCTAAATACACCCCTTTTCAATATTTTGAAAAAAAAAAAGTTTAAATAATACTCCACACTATGTTCGTGTCCGTCTAAAAATCATCATCATCAGCCTATGATAGTCCACTGCTGGACGTAGGCCCCTCCTATTAACTATGCGTGCCACGCTGCAGCGGATTTGCGATCGCAGTAATGTGTCCAGTAGTCCAGTATGATGACGCTGCTGCCCATCATCAAGCTTTAATCAAATAATTAACGTCTAAAAATAATTAACATTGAATCGTTATTATTATTTTATTTATGATGACGAAACTGAAACGTTCAGATTTTTTTGCGTTTATTTTATTTGACAGTTCATAACCAACCAGCCATTCATTAATACGCTAAGGTTCACTCGTAGGATCGCTAACGTGAGATAAAACGGTTATAATATGTAAAAATAAAAGATGGATTTAACCAATTAAACTAATGTTAGTGTTAACCCTAGACCGTGTAAGTGGTACTGCACTAAGCGTCAAAAGTGATAGGTTTCCACCAAATTAATTGCCTACTATCGCGACTAAATACCCATCAGTTCTAATTCAAGTATTTTTCTATTCTATGTATAATTTCATACATTTGTACAGTCAAAGGCAAAATAAGGTGTACTTAAATATGGTTAAAAATATATCCCAGTGCGCTTTAATTCTGAGTAATAAGAACGTCGTAACATACCTATTTATAAAAGGATTCTATTTTTGCTCTTGACTGTATTTTACCATTACATTTTGTCTCGACACTAATGGGATAGAAGTACTTGGTGACCAATATGACCAAGCAATTGCCAAACTGGTTGCAAAATGTGGAATATCTTAGATTATGGACGTCATTTGTTTCAGGCCCGCCGAAGCAGAGAAGTTCAAACTGGAAAAACTGGCAGAAGCGCACAAGTTGAAGACCGTGCTGGAGGCGGAGGCCGCTGCAGAGGCCGTCAAAGTTCGGGGAGAGGTCGGTGATTCTGATCATCTAGTTTTACTTCATATTATTATTACTCATCAGAGGCCGGGAAAATGAGGATTTCGGGCAAGTTAGTTATACGGATAGGTAACGAGGCCGGGAATCCGTTTTCACGCCGAGGCATGTATAGTGCTTTTCCCAAACATACAAAGAAATACAAAAAAAATAATGACTATGTTTCGAAATTAAAAAAGTTATTTTGCAGGCCTAAGCCTGAAAAGTGTTATGAAATTCCATTTCCATCCCAGTGAGTTACTGCGCCCTAAAAGCGATACTTCCGAATCTATTTTAAGGAACGTAAAGACAATATTTCACTGCATGTTTGAGAAAATTACCTTTACCAAACTCCTACTTACTCAGCGAGTTGTGGAAAAGGCTCGGAGTTTCTCTGAAGGACAAAATCCCGAACCAGGATATCCGACGGAGAACCAAGGTCACCGACATAGCAACGAAGATAAGCAAACTGAAGTGGCAGTAGGCCGAAGTCGTCGAAGAGCCGATGGCCGATGGAGCAGACGAGTTTTGGACTGGAGACCGCGAACGGGTCGCCCGGTGGGCCGCCATCCCGTCAGATGGACCGACGATCTGAAGAAAGTAGCGGGAAGTGGAGAGCTGAGGACCGAGTATGGTGGCGCGAATTTCAAAGTCAAAGTCAGAATATTCTTTATTCAATTAGGCCCAGCAACGAGCTATATCCAGCAATGGACGATGATGATTATAAATATTATAATATACCTTTTCTCAAACTTGCTACGGAATGTTGATGTTACTTACTTTAAATCAAACCCGGAAATACTATGTTTCCGGTGTCATATGCTAAGATGATATGTAAAGAGATTTCATGTATTTATTTCACACCTAGGACTGCAAACAGACTGTCTTTTGTTTTGAAACGTCAAATTGTGACACAAGGTCTTGACATTCAGCCACAGAAAAAAAAAAACCTTAGAACTGATGTCTATACCACCAGGTAAAAGAATACCTCAAACAGATTAAAAAAAAAGTTAGGCGCAAATGTTTTTTTTTAATGTTTTATGATACTGTACTATTGGTATATTCACAAATGAAATAGTATGGTTCGGCGAAATCAGTTTGTTTTTTTCATGGCAAGTTTGAGAAAAGCACTATACAAATCTCGGCGAGAAACAGGGTTACAGGCCGCGTATCCCTATCTGGCCTCAGTTCCTTCGGCCAGATATATTTCCTTGGCCTGTAACCCTTCGTTTCCCGTCCTCTATAGTAATGTATTATTTCTCAAATGTGCAATTAAATTTCATCCATAATTATGTGCGGTATAAGTGTTACAGGCTTCAAAGTATCACGGTTCTCGAAGGTTCTCGAACGTTCTCGAGTTTGTTTCAGAGTAAGGCACTTCATACAAAATTTAATGTCTAGGCCGGGAAGTCAATTTTTTAAACATGCATCGTAGTTATGATGATATAATAGGCTGCCAAGCATGACGGCGGTGCGGCTAGGATAGGAGGTCGTTAATGGAATTTATAAATCTTGCAAGCCTAGAGCGGCAAAGTTGTGATTTTTATTTCCATTCCATGTAATCGAGTGAAATAGTACATTACTGTAGAGGCCGGTTGCCAATATTTCCGACCGAGATATGTATAGTGCTTTTCTCAAACATGCAATGAAATAAACAACAAAAACATAGATTTTTTTATATCGAAAGTTAGAAAGAAATAAAGTATACTTACTTTATTAGCACAATACAACTTATAATACCTAACTATAAATAACAACATATATAAAGACAGATTGCGCTAAATGGGCTGCACTCAGCTTCGGTTTCACTAAATGAGCCACAGAGCACATTTCGCTACGCTGATTTTCAGTGAAACCCAATACGTGGACTAGGTGGCGCTAATATAAACGATACATACAATTAGAACAAGCATAGACTAAGGGTGCGGCTCCACTGAGGCGGAGAGGAGCGCAGAGGTATGTGCACGTCTCACAGTAGATCGAAATGAATAAAAAATGGACATTCGCATTTTTTCCTATAAATCCTATTTTAAAAAATGCTCTTCGGTAATGATATGAGGAATAAAAATGTTATAGAAAAATTTTCTAAATGAGGCTTATTTTAAGCAGAAAAAAATAAAATGGTTTTTTTTGTATGAAACTGTAAAATAGGTATCTTATTGTAAGAAAACCGTAACTGATCCAGCTTTCAAACCTTTATAATATCATTGTCCTACTTTAGAACAGTAGAAAATAGTTAAAACCTTATCTCAGTAGGTGCCCGTTTTTGTTTTATAGTCCAATCAAAAGGCAGTAAATACAAAAAAATTCTTAGTTAACAATTTTTTGATTTTCGTTAAAAAGACAGTATATTCATGACAATTTAGTATAAAAATAAAATATTTGTGACATTTTATTAAGAATAAATACAATTTTTATAAGAAAATTGCATTGAAATAGAATCATTTATGCGGTGATTTTATTGATAGTAAACATATAGCTAAAATATACTTGAAATCAACAATAACTATATAATTAAAGTAAATAAATAATGCCTTTTAAAAATCTTTATTATTTACCTCCTTATTCTATACTTTTTTTAAATAGAAAACTTAAGCACTGATGACAGTGATGATGCTGAAAATATAGAAACGTTTGAAAGTGTAGAGGAAGTGGTGAATAAAATAGATCTAAGATACAATGTATTTTTTTTACAACTTACATTGTAATTTTAGAACTATAACTAACGTGAGAGTCAAACATAATTATTTGAATATTTATCAAACGGTTTAATCACGTATTTTAAAGTCGATAATTACTCGACATGTTTCGATCCATTTAGAGGCTGCAGCGACGTAGTGCACATCGGGCTTTGGTCGCGGGTACTCCATGATGAGGATCCGAAACATGTCGAGCAATTATCGACTTTAAATTACGTGGGCAACCCGTTTGATAAATATTTAATTACATTGTAATTGTTGATTTCAAGTATATTTAAAATTTTTGTTACTACCATAGTTAGTAAAAACATCGCAATAAATGTTTGATTTCAATGTCTTCATTTTTAACCATTTTCTTGGGAAAACTTATATTTATCTGTATGAAAATGTTACAAATATTTTATTTTTATACTAAATTGTCATAAATATACCGTATTTTGAATGAAAATAAAAAAATAGTTAACTAAGAAAATGTTGTATTTACTGACTTTTGATTGGACTATAAAACAATAACCGGCACCTACTGAGATAAGGTTTTAACTATTTTATACTGTCCTAAAGTAGGACAATGATATTATAAAGATTTGAAAGCGGGATCGGTAACGGTTTTCTTACAATAAGATACCTATTTTTCAGTTTCATACAAATGAAACACATTTTATTTTTTTCTGCTAAAAATAAGCCTCATTTTGAAAAATGTTATAGAACATTTTTTATTCCTCACATCATTTCCAACAGAAGAGTATTTATTAAAATAGGATTGCTAGAAAAAAATGCGAATGTCCATTTTTTATTCATTTCGATCCACTGTGCGTCTGCCTAGGACGTGTATTTCTGCTTAGCCAATAAAAACTTCTTTAAAGTTTTTTTTACACTCGATACAGTCCTACAATTACGTACTGGTGGAGGCAGATCATTCCAGCACTTCGTGGCAGCGAAACGGAAGCTGCCACGAAAGGCAACCGTGCGGTGAGGGGGGAAAGCGAGTCGAGATGCGTGTCTTACTGCGCGCTGAAAAAATTAAGTTTGTCATACAAATACTCGGGCTTTTCATTCTTTATGACTCCAAACAACAATGTTGCAAACTGTAGGTGTCTAAGTGAGGTCATGTTCATGAGATCATATTGGTTCAAGAACGGGGTAATATGCGCACGACGTGGTACAGGGCACACGCCTTTTGTGTTGGTTGAAGTACCTTTTAGTACGTGCCAGTAAATGAGTACCAAATACCACATCTGCGTAATTTAACTTTGACAGTATAAGTGTCTCTCACCATTTGATACGTATATTTACAGACAAACATTCACGAATTTTATATTATAATACTTTCAAACGATTAAAACAGTTACCTACGCTTCATATGCATAGTATTGCATAGTGACAGAATGCCATGATGCCTGTGCATCAAATTTATATGGAATGGAATTAAGAAAGAGCAGTTTGCCGACCTTCAAGGCCTTCAAGATTTGTATTAAATTCCATTAAGTCGTTGTCCTAGTCGCACCTGAAACGTCCTGCTTCACAGCCTATTATAAGGAACATAGCAAAAAAAAATAATTGCATGTTTGAAAAAAACATTATACTTATAACAAAAATGTTATATTTTTATTTAAAAAATTATAATGTATTTATTAATACGCCTCGTCAGATTCTGACTCTGTTATGACCTATTCTAAATGGATTTAAATTAATAGGTTTTACAGGTTCACAAGCTATATTGGAGCATTCCATGAAAACATCTACTTTTTGTCGCTTACGACTCACTATGGTAGCTACCCTAATAAAATATGCTAGCTGTTAGGAAACACTGTCAATCTTAAAGCCTTGATATGTTATTATTATGCCGTAACTCAGCTTACTAATTTAATTTTTTAAAAGTATTGAAAAGACAGTGTCGCTTACGACATGTTTTCATGGAATGCTCCTATTTCACTTTCTTCATAAATGCGTAATAGCTCTGACACTTAGGGCAATTGAAGGATTTTTATCTCGACTTATGATAATATCAGCTTCAATCTCGTTAGTCGTAACATGATTTTATAAAAAAGCTCAGCTTTTTCCTTGGCACTCTTTCTTATAAATGTTATTGTATATGGGTGTAGAGTGTAGATTTTATCAACGATTTTTGTCCGCGAAAGTACTTGCATGTATTATGCAGCAATAATTTCTCTTTAATTAATAAAAAAACGCGTAACATTTTTAAAACAGTCTGTTTTTTCCAGGGCCAAAAAAGATTTTCAAGCAATTTGTTCAATTCCGTAGTACCTAAACTAGAAACCCTTATAGTTTCGCCATATCCAATTGTCCATCTGTCTATCCGCAGCATAGCTCAGTGGCCATTAGTACT
>JALPQI010005985.1:0-66343 GCA_025490895.1 Thaumatotibia leucotreta | reverse complement strand
ATAAGTATGTACGTTAGGTTAGGATGATATACCTACTCGAAATAAATATTTAACATTTTACTTGAAATATCAGTAGGTATTGTCACTGTACCTGACAATGTTTAATTAAGTGACACGTGACTAAATATTGAAATACTTATAAAAGTCTTATCTTTGATTTAGTCCTATGCTATTTACTATAAGTCATTGCCGTGGATGCAGTTTTTTAATCCTTGGGCAACCATATCGATGTGAGGAAAACAAATATGAAAACGCCTAGATATTAATAAATAAAAAAAAACAAGGTCTTCGTTAAGTAATCTAATCCAAAAACATTACCACATAATCAACAATTATCAAATAATCTACAACTTAAATATGTAGCCAAAAGGTTCACTCCAGAAGCCGTCCATTATCAATAACGTTAATGCTTCCCGTGATGCTGTTCGCCTTGTCACTTGCGAGGTACAGCACCATGTCAGCAATGTCCCGACTTACACATATCTTGCCCAAAAGACTAGATGCCTCCCAATTTTTCACTATAGCAGCCTCATCCAAGCCAGCGTGGACCAATATATCCGTCTTCACTGGGCCAGGACTAATCCCATTAGCCCTAACTCCACTGGGACCTAGTTCTTTAGCCAAACCCTTTGTGAAAACGTCAAGTGCAGCTTTCGACATGCAGTAAATAGTCAAATTCGGGAACAATTTCTGGCCTGCTACACTGGAAATGTTTATAACGTTCCCTTTAGTTTTGATCAAGTGAGGCACAGCAAAGCTAGTCAAAAGGTATACGCTTCTTAGGTTCGTGTTGAATACTCTGTCAAAATCAGCTACTCCATTTTGGATCTTCGAATGCGCTACTATACCAGCGTTGTTAACTAGCACATCAATCTGCTTAAAGTGCTTAATTGTTTCGTCTACGATGTTTTTGACTTCGGAATCATTTGTAAGATCAGCCTTGACGATGAGGGATTTGATTCTTTGAGCCTCGTCGCATTGTTTTGCTACTTGTTTCAGTTTTTCTTCGTTTCTTCCGACAATAACAACTTTAGCTGATAATTTTGCAAATTGAATTGCGGTTTCTGCGCCGATCCCTGAACTGCCACCAGTTATAATCACCACTTTGTTTTTGAAATCCATTTTACACACGGTTAATGGTTACGTGATGTTATTCTCAGTAATGCGTCGCTACTCACATTACTCGCAGTGTAAACTACAGAGGCGAAGAGAGATAATTAATCGCCAATGATAAATGATGGCGTGAGCCAGTCATAAATTGTGTATATAAAGACCAACATTTCTGAACCTCGAAAATGTCACATGGTGAATTTCGAAGATGCCTCATTATGTAGATTGCTTATTCAAAATTCATATTGTATATACAGGGTGATTTTTTATACGTGCCAAGTTTTAGAGAGTTTATTTTAAGGCCACATTGATGAACTTTTACTATGGGAACGACATCCGATTCGAAAAAAAAAATCTGATGTGTCATACATTTCCGCCTACTATAATGGGTTTGTATCGAACATCAGATTTCTTTTCTCGAATCGGATGTCGGTCCCTTAGTAAAAATTAATCAATATTATTATGACCTCAGAATAAACCCCCTGAAGTTTGGCCGATGAATAAAACCTGTATCCATGGTTCATAAAAAATACAATAGGTACGTAATACAAAGATATTGTAATACTATTAACCGATTCATTGCCATTTCTCTCTTAGTTTAACTGTTTTGTAAAAATTCTGATGCTTTTCAATCATAATAGTTAAGCGTAATTACTTGGCTACCATGCACTGCTTGGTAGCAGTAATTCTTCTAAGCACCAGTAACTGTACTCCAGTAGAAATTATCTTTAAATCCTTCGTCGATAGGTAGATGTCACTCTGTAAATCCCTGCTAACCTATTTCAGTACTTACGTCATAAATAAATACCTACAGCTTCTTCTTTACATTTGGTTTATGTAATCTTATCAACAACGAAGTCTCCCAACTTTATTTGCGAATGCTTTAATTTAGATTGTATAAAATAACATCCAACTAACATTGTGACACTCACGAGTTGCATTTTGATCTCATTACAGTTTTTAACTACCTACTTACTAAAAAAATAAGAAATATTTATTTCAGGCGGGTAACTCTTTGCGTTTTACCACCTTTGTAACGCTCGTAGGTACGGCCTAGTGTACCGGCCGTACCGTTAAAGCCTAATTTTGGCATGCAAAAGGAAAAATAAGATGAACTTGATGAACTTGATGAACTCCAAACTAAAGAATCATTTAGTTGTTTGTCAGACTGAGGCGTCTGACTAAAGGTCTGACTGTCCGACTATCTGTCCACCTATACAAAATTAAGTGCCGTAAGCGCCGTGTCGTTTAATTTTGCCACTCTGTTATTGTTATTTATTATACTGTCTGTACAACAATACCTTGCAGTAGAAAAAAAGCAGTAAATTAAAGCAAATTAGCGCGAAGAGCTGTCTGCGCATTTGCTGCGCATAGAAAATGTCAATTTGGCGATTTTTAACTGCCAGGGTTTGTTGGACCAACTATAGTAAATACTGTTTGTAAATTCGTTAATTTTCGTTTTTATGATTTCTGAACGAAGTGTCATTGTGACATTGACATTAGTTTGACACTAACTTTCATTCTATTCTTATCCATTCGCAGGAATCAGCTGGAAGTACCTAAAGGGAAAGCAGTGCAGATTTCTACTAAAAACTAAATAAAAGTGTCAGTAACAATTATGACTAAACAAGAAAAGTTCTTCGGCCCGCTGACACTGCATCAGAAAAACGAGAAACCCACGATTTTCAAGGACAATGATACTCGGGAATGCCAGTGTGTATTGTGCGAGGATACATTCACGTTACCTGATGCCGAGAAACCTTTGCTTACCCATTTGTTCATGGGACATCGGCTGGTCATAGCCGATGTGAACCAGATTGCGGATTTGTTTGAGTATTTGAGATATTGGCGATTAAGATTTAGAGGTTAGTTTTGTTATTTTGGTTCTCATTAATATTTTATTTAAAACTAAAATAAAAAGGTTGTCAATGATGGGGAGGCACCAATATTTTGAATTTCCTATTTTTATAACAAGAAACCGCAAATTAAACTTAATTCTATGTTGTACCATTATTTAATGCTCTAGAAATTGAGTCATATAATATTATGTACTTGGATGCCAATTTTCAAAATATGTTATTTTACATTTTATTACTATGTATGAATTCTTCTTAAATCCTATTACAGATGAAAGTCTTCCATACTTCTGTACTACAATGCTCCTGGACAGCAAGCCTGATGGAACAAAATCTAAAGACGAGGAATATTTCTTGCTAAGTGATATATTGCCCGAAGATAAAGAATTACGATCAAACTTGCAACAAACAAAACTAGAGAAACTATTGCAAAGGCACCAGTTTGAACGGGAAGATAAAAACTATGAAAAAGAGTGCCTATTCTGTAGATTTGTTTCTAAGGATACTAGAGCCAGTTACTTAAATCATTTATATGAAAAACACAACTTTCATATAGCTAAACCTGATAACTTAATTTTTATAGATGACCTTATAGATACTGTAGCATCCAAGTTGGATAATCTCCAGTGTATTTATTGTGAAGGTTCATTCAAAGACAGAATTATTCTAAAAGAACATATGCGGAAAAAGGGCCACAAAAGAATAAATCCGGAAAACAAGGAGTATGATAAATTCTTCATGGTTAATTACGTAGGTGATAAACAAACAAAGCATAAATATCAGAAACACAATAATCAGAAGGTAAATCAACAAAGGATACCAAATCCTCCAGAAGAAAATGACAGAGACTCTAATGCCGATAGTGATCCAGAGTGGTCGGAATGGACTGAAGAAAATGGGCCTCAGATAACTTGCCTTCTTTGTCAACACACAGAAATGGAATATGAGAACATTCTAGACCACATGGAACGTAAACATGAATTTTCTTTTACAAAGTCTACGGCGGGCTTAGATTTCTACCACAAAATAAAGATAGTGAATTACATTCGTCGTCAGATACATTTGAGGCAGTGTATATCCTGTGAAACTGTTTTTGATGACCCTACCAATTTAGAGAAACATTTGAAAGACATGAAACATTGGGAATTGAAAAAGGAGAAATGGGATCAGCCAGAATATTATTTTCCAACATATGAAGATGATTTGTTTTTATGCTTTATCCATGATGATGATGAAAGCTGGTGGTCAACTGATGAACAAGAAACAGAGAGGACTGAAAATAATATGTGTGACTCTATTTCTAAAGAAATGGCTATGGCTGTTTTAAGTGAATAACAATTCCTTTCATATAAAATAATAGGATAGATACAATTTTGTAAAAGTGCCTATTTTATATATTTAAATATGGTAGTTAAATAGGGTAGGGTGGACGAGAACTAAATTGATTGAGTACTAATTGGCAGAATACTGCCTAAACTACCCTAAGTTTTGATGCTTTCAGTATAAGCACTGGATTTTTAAATACTTAAATTGGCAAATTAAAATAAATCATGCGTTAAGGCCTCCTCGCCATTGAGTAGAGCAGAAAATTCTGTCTTAAAAAATCTATGCATTGTAACCAACATTGCCAATTTTAGGGTTTATTCAATTTCTTAATATTGTTTTAATGTCCATGTAAATATTATGTTGATTATTAGCTGGTGCTGATTTAGTGTTACCATCCGCCGTGTGGTGAAGGCACTAAGAATACATTTGTCTCCACCCCAACTCTTCTTATGGGTGTTGTTAAGAGTCCACTAAGGGAATGATGTGTCACTTACCATTCATTTATTGAGGATTGATGACGGGCAGCAGTGTCATCATAATGGACACATTACTGAGATCGCCAACCCACTTGCCGCTTGCTCGTAATGCTCCTAATCAACCTCATATGATGAGGTGTGATTTAAAGTGGTTTACCTTACGAAACAATGCAATATGTATATGTATTAGATTAATTTATTAATTGCAGTAAATTTTTTATGCCTGTTCGCTTGTTCGGGTTATTCCCGCCTGTTACCACCAACTTGATACCAGTGGTAACAACTAGGATTTTTTTTCCCACTAGTTACCACTAAAATATTTGGTTAGTTACTAAAATAATTAGTTTGATGGTAACAGTTGGGAATTTTAATTCCCAGTTGTTCCCAGTGGTAACAGGTGGGAAAAAAATCCCAGTTGTTACCACTGGTGTCAAGTTGGTGGTAACAGGTGGGAATGACCCGCTTGTTCAGGCTTGTTAATTGTATTGTATAATAAATTGATGATTGATTTGTTAAAATAGGGTTTTAATTATATAAAATCTTATTTCATCGCAGAATATAAATGAAATCAAATAAATGTCCATTATTGGGCGTAGGTGTCTTATTTCCAAATTCCTGAAATATTGATTTTTTTTTTTTCAGAACAGATGGCGCTTTTTTTACGCGCTAGTGCGAGAAGTGATTCATTTTACGTCAGGTCGAAATCTTCAGAGGGCCATATGTACTCAAAAACGTCGTACGATATACGTGCGAAAACGAAATTTGTAACTCGGGTCGATTTAAAGAACTCCCTTTGGTCGTGCTTTAATTTATCTTCACTCGTTTCGAAATTAATTTTTCATCACACCTGTTCGGTAAGTGCGCCAATACGCTGCGGCGGCGGCGCGCATCAGCGCGCCGTAGGTGCGTCATTACGTCATAGTAGGCCGTTAAGGATTTTCATACCTACAACATTACGTCGCACTAGCGCGGTCCGGCGCACGCCGCGCGCCGCGCCGAGATTTCTTTTATGAAAATGATGAAATTAAGTCATCCCTGACTTAGACCATTTTAGAGTAGTTTTGTGAAAATATATTGTTTTATTTACTTTTTTGCATCACAGATGTGATGAAAAACATTGTGTGTACCACGGGCGGTACAAGAATTATGAACTCGTGTGAAGTAAAGCCCGCGCCTTTGGCTTGGGCTTTACTTTCACACTCGTTCGCAAATTCTTACTTACCGCCCTAAATACACAATGCACTATTTTCGCACTTGTGTCGTAATATACTTTTTTAGTACAGGATGGTGGTTTTTTTATGCGCTAGTGCGAGAAGTGGCTCATTTTACTACAGATCCAAAACTTCGGAAGGCCATCTGTACTAAAAAAACATCGTTCGCGACTCGTGTCAATTTAAAACACTCCCCTCGGTCGTGTTTTAAAACTTCGCCACTCGTTTCGATTTCATGTTTTTCGCAATGTGTCGTAATGTACTTGTGTATTCTATGCATAAGTAATATGAAATACCTACTATCTTTTTTGTGAAAAATATGTATAGTGAATGTATATATGCTCAGAAAATGCGCTTTTTTAGGGTAATGACTATGAAAATCCATTCCTGTGTGCTTATCATGAGCTGCCGCCGTGTTGTTAACGCGGGCTTACTTTCTATCCATCCCGCTCAAACTCGTGAAACTCGCGTATTGGTGCGAGCGAGCCGGGTTGAAAGTTGAACGTAAGTCCGCGTTAATAACCGCGTCATGTTACGGCTACCTGCACGAGTAGTTTAGCCCCAAAAGGAGCATAGGTAATATGCATATTGCATAGTAGGTACTTATAAATAGGCATTTTAATAGAATTTACCGTGGGACTACGTTGATTTGTGTCTGATGTCCCGTTTTATTAAAACTTATTTTTTTGTCGGCAAGTGTGATGAAAAACATTGTATGCATCACGGTCGGTAAGCGGAATACTAACGAGAGTGAGAAGCCCAACGCTGTAGGCCGTAATTCGGTACTTACCTCCCTTAATGCACAATGTACTATTACATATTTAATACTCGTAACACGAAGTAGTGATGACTATCCCAAGATTTAAGTAAAATTTCAGTGTTCACACTCTAGTAGCATTTTTATATAACTATCCATATAAAACAAAGTACGATTAAGACCTGAATCGTCTATCTTTTGTTAAGAAACACATCTCGCATCCTGCTCCATCGCCATACCTCAGACAGAGACAGTTACTGCACTATGTAGTACAAAAATAGCAGCTTTTAGCTTTTAAATTTCAAAGTGCCTACGTGTTGTCATAGGTAAGTACGTGCGCCTAATGGACGTACAGTCCTGCTCGAAATTCGAAGGAAAAACAGAAGACCTACCGTGAATTTCGAAAATCGTTTTGAGCGTTTGTCTCTGCTACATAGTTGGAGGGAGAGAGACAGATTGCTTTAAATAAATTACACCTTTAAAATGTTAAACACTTTTTATTTTACGCAATATAACAAAGATGCAGTCCGATAAAGCTCCACCTTCAACGAAGCATAATACATTAAATTAATAAGGCTCCTTATAGTCAGTAATGCAGGAATTGGGTCACAATTCTTTTCGTTGTCTTGTTTCATACCACTCTGTCACAATTTTAGTTGCTGTTTCGACTCAGTATACCTACCTATTAAAAAAATCCGGTGCACTTGTATTTCTTTTTCACGCTAGATTTTAATCCATATATCAGAAATTTAAATCAAAACATCATCCCATACAAAAATCACTACACACGTTTTTAGGGACACAAAATAAGACAACGAAAAGAATTTTGACCCAATTACATTGCGTCGTTTGCCGCAAGCAAAAAATATCGATTGCAAAAACCGCTATGTGGTGGATTACCTATTTAATTCAATTAATATGTAATACAGTATGTCAGCCTCCGTAGCCTAGTTGGTAGTGACCCTGCCTACAAAGCTGGAGGTTCCGGGTTCGAATCCCGGCGTGGGCATTATTGTAATGAATATATTTGGTCACGTGACTTTTTGTTCGAATCTGCCATTCTCATTCATTTATTATTACTTATCGCTTGTCGTAGGTATACGATTACAGAATGACATGTTGGCTAAGCCAGCAGGGTTGCCAGTATCGTAGAGTAATCTGGCGTGACCAGGGGAGGGGGGTTACCATGACGTACTAATCGCGGTTCAGTTTAGGTCGAGAGAAAGGGACACGACTATACGAGTCGTATATTACTGTCCCTTTCTCTGAACCTAAACTGAATCGCATTAGTACGTATCGAATGGTAACCCCCCTGGTTCTAATACTGGTGAGGGCAGTATTTGAGTATTTATTTATCAAAATATTTGTTCCTTGGTCGTATTTATGTAAGTAAGTATCTATTCTTTATATTATATGTATCGTCGCTTTGTACCCACATCACATGCCTTAATTGAGCTTACCTACCACAGGACTAGGTCGATTTGTGTAAGATGTCCTAAGACATTTATTAATATTATATTTGCTTACGATTGGGAGTGACTGCACTCAAGAAGGTAAAAATGCTTAACGCACTTGTACATTCAGATATTGATCGTAGTGTGATATTGATATGGCTCGTTAAAAATATATTTACTCCATTAATGGCTATATCTAAATGTGATATATTTAGTACAGTATGATTAGTAGAAGGTTACAGAGGTTAGTAATTACCTTCTTATAAATAGAACATCGTATGATTTATAAAAAGAATTGCAATAATAGATAGAATCTTTTTACAGATTAAATTAGATTAAAATAAGGGACCATGCCTAATAATGCTCCTTTGTGCTCAAAAGTGATTACCAGCTCTCTCTGCTATAACCCAAAAAAACACTATTATCGTGTCATCGCTACTAACATTCTCACCATAAAGTCATTTAAAGGCCACGCCATGACCGTAAAATCACCATACTGTGATTTAAATTGCGTCTTTTCGTCCGACATACCTCAGTGCCTTAAGACGAAAGTCTACAATCAATGTGTGATGACTTACGGCGCCGAAACGTGGTCCTTCACCATCGGCCTCATCTCTAAACTCAGAATCGCTCAACGAGCTATGGAGAGGGCTATGCTCGGAGTTTCTCTGCGTGATCGAATCAGAAATGAGGAGATCCGTAGGCGAACTAAAGTCACTGACATATTAAGTAGCCCTCCGTAGCAAGCTGAAGTGGCAATGGGCAGTCCACATTGCACGCAGAGCAGATGGTCGATGGGGTCGAAAAGTGCTGTAGTGGAGACGCGAGTGGCGACAGCGTAGGACGTCTACCCATAAGATGAACAGACGACCTTATGAAGGTCGCCGGGACACGCTGGATGCAGGTCGCATCTAACCGATACATGTGGAGGTCCAGAGGGGAGGCCTATGTTCAGCAGTGGACGTCTTATGGCTGAGATGATGATGATGATGATTTAAAAGCAACGATGTACCTAACTATTAAGTGATACGTACTATGTGTGACTTTTATAGAACGTTAATAAACTAAAATGCCATGGACATCACCTCTATAGTTTAACTTTACTTATGTCACTAAATATACCAGCCTCCGTATCCTAATAGTTGGTTTGGTAGTGACCCTGCCTACAAAGCTGGAGGTTCCGGGTTCGAATCCCGGCGAGGGCATTATTTGTGTACTTATTTATCACTTATCACAAATGTTTGTTCCTTGGTCGTGGCTGTCCTATGTATTTATTTATCTATAATATGTAGCTATTATATAATTGAGCTTACCGTGGGACTAGGTTCATTTGTGTAACATGTTTCACGATTTATTTATATATCTATTTATACGGCGATTATTGCCGTTAGATTGCTACACAACAAGAAAATATTACTGGGGTAGCTTATTCAAAAAGTAGACTGGTATTCACATTCACAACTCACTGTACCTACAGCAGTGATTGATATAGACTATCAATATTGCACTTAACTTACCACGAACGTGTTGCCTCTTTTCGCACCTACAAATTCGTGCATAAGGCACTGGTCTCACCACGAGCTACTAAGCTATGAACTATCGGCTATAAACACGAACAAAAGATACGCACTCCCGTGTAAATAAAAGAGACACGGCGACACTCGCTCGGCGGTGATAGCTGATAGCTGGGCGAGTATCGCCGTGTCTCTTTTATTTACACGGGAGTGCGTATCTTTTGTTCGTGTTTATAGCCGATAGTTCATAGCTTAGTAGCTCGCGGTGAGACCAGTGCCTAAGTCTGCCAGCGATGGAACACGTCGATTATGGTCCGTGGTATGCCCACTGCAGGTATCGACTACGACCCTAGCACATCTTGTGTTAGACAGCAACTCGCGGCTATCTGTCTCTTTTTGATTGTAATCGTTGAAAAGAGAGGGGTAACTGCGAGGAGCTGTCAAGCATAAGATGTTGCTGGAAAGAAGATAGATACGTTAGTTGTTTTTACTAGGTACAGTCGAGTGCATTAATATACACATTTGTAAGGGATCAGTATGGAGAAGTGTATATATATTAATGCCCTTGACTGTACGTAATATTCTCGTAAAACTCACGTTCTCAGTCTCCTTTATTATGTCTCAGAAAGCTTAAGGCTAGGTTAATATGTGCCATTATTTAATTAGGAGCTGACACAAGGAACAGCGAATGCCTGACATTTTTGGCTAGGAAAAGTGTCGCGGCTAATAACATTTTGTGTACAGTGACGGGCATAAATATATATACGATTTTAGACCTTATGCCGTAGACGTAAGTAAAAAAGTGTATACATATTTATGCCCTTGACTGTGCCTCTCCCTGGCGTTCGGGCCGCTCCTTTTTGGTGAAACTGATACTTCAATAATGGAATTAGTCATACTTAGTGTACGAGACATTTTCCCAAATATATACTTTCATTGATTGGTGTGATAGTAGGTACCTAAGTCGCCGCGAGATAGACTAACCGTCGTTCTTTTGTTAATTTAGTGTAGGTACATAGAACATATTGCGAAAACACAAATCAAATTATTTATTAACTAAATATTTTGATATGTACTTTTAATTTTTCTCCAGTAGTCACTCCAGACCGAGACCCAAGACCGAGTGGCCGAGGGGTACAGGCATCAGCCGCGAAAGCTGAGTACGTGGGTTCGATCCCCACCTCGGACATAGGTGATCTTGATCGTTTTTCTTTGGTATATGACATCTAATATTTATAATTTAGTGTACATAATTAGTAAAAGACGGGAATTCTTTCGCGCGGCGACATACTGTCGCACCAATCATGTGCTAGCCAAGATGGCATTCTGCAACCCTATATGATAAGCGGTAAGTCATCCAGGGACCCATTTTTCGAAAACTTGTAACTTGTAATACAAGCGGAAGTCCTATTCTAATTAATAGTGTCAAAAAGAGACTTTCACTTGTACTAAAAGTTACAAATTTTTGAGAAATGGGCTCCAAAGATCGGACAAATGTGCGTCATTGTTCGTAATAATATAAACATGACTCCAAAGTTGATTAAATGAATAATTAAACGAATAATTTTTTGAGAGTTGATTTCGAAGCTTTAAGGTGACTATTTATAAAAGTTTTCATAGTTACCGGCGTCAAATAGGTAATTTTCTGAAATTGATTAAATGATTAATTATTCAATCAAAGGATATTATTGCGAACAACGCACATTTGTCCGATCTCTTGTCATGACCAATATTGTATGACAATAGTCACGTGACTTTTCGTTCGAATCTGTAATTCTCATACATTTATTACTTATCGCTTATCGTATACGATTGCGGAATTGTATCTTGGCTAGGCCTCCAGGTTTCCATAGCCCAAGATAGTTGCTTATGTAGGTAGGCGAGCCGTATGCTTCTTTAGCACCATCGTGGCACCTATAATTTATTGACACCAGGACATCACAAAAAAACGGGAAGATGATATGTAAAAAACACGAAGTTAAATTAAAATATCTGCTCAGATGGTATCCTTTATTCATGATTAGTATTAAATATGTACAATAGTTCACTTTCGATAATCTAACAATAATATATAAAACTAATTATTTTTATTATACACTTTACAACTTTTACAAGATATGTCTATACACGCTTATCTAGTACGAATGACAAATTGTGCATCTATTTTGATAGGATAAATACGCGTCATTGTTCGTACAATGGGTGGCACCAAATTTGATTGAATGAATAATTTAACGAATAATTTCTTGAAATTTGATTTTGAAGCTTTGACTTTGAGGGGTCTATTCACAAAGGTTTTCATAGTTACCGGCGTCAAAAAGGTAATTTTCTGATAATGATTAAATGAATAACTATTCAAACAACTTTGGACTCATGTCCATATTTTTGCGAACAATGACGCACATTTGTCCGATCTCTGCTACAATACAAAATTGCCGGTTTGTAATCCGAAAAACACGATTAATATGTAAATCGAATTTAAAATTTATATTTATTTTTTATGGCACGAGTACGTCAAAAAATGATGATGATGATGATGATGACGTCAAAAATACGTTTTTGATTAATTTAGGTAGTATTAAGTAATTCGTAACAAAACGTACCAAAATAATCAGAGAGCTAATTCGAAAAATAATTAAACGACTACAAATATCATAAAGACATGCACGTGACGGATATTTTATTAGCAGTTTGTTTTAAGTTTTTTTAATTCTTTTTCCTTTTTGCTCCAAATCTTTCACGCGGCATCGACAGTTTGAGGGCCACGTGATTGATTGTAGAACTTAAAGTTTGGGAACTCCTGATGAAAACATTTGCATAACGACTTACGGACGTGTATTAATTGATGGCAAGTTAGAAATTTATTAAAATTACGTTATGGTAATTTTGGAAAATGTAAACAGGGCGTAGACTCTGAATATTAGATGACATACATAAATCAAAGTAACATCTAAGGAGTAAACCAATCGGTCACCTCTGTCAGCGGATATCCTAATAATCCTATTTAAGAGATGGAGATGGATTTGATCAAATCATCATCATCATCAGCCTACGATTGTCCACTGCTGGACGTAGGCCTCTCCTATTAACTATGCGTATAAACGCATTAGGAGGAAAATGAAAATATCCATAATCTCCACGCTGGGCAAGCGGATGGTGATCGCAGTAATGTGTCCACTATGATGACGCTGCTGCCAAATCAAAATAAATTGATTAATATGATAAGGTCTACCGATTATTTTCATATTAATTAAAATCGAATACATTTTTGTTTCCTTATCGTATTTTATTAACTATTAAGGGCATTTTCTTAACAGAAACAGTCATAACTAAAACAGCAAGATACGAATGACATATTACCTGCAATTACGCTAGGAGTTCCCCAGGGATCTATTTTGGGTCCTTTCTTATTTTTAGTCTATATTAATGATTTGCCATACATTGTAAAAGATAATTGTAATATTGTATTATTTGCCGATGATACCTCTTTAATTTTTAAAGTTAATCGAAATTCAGATAATTACACTGCCATTAACAATACTATTAATAAAATCTCTGACTGGTTTACAATCAATAATCTATTGCTAAATTCTAAAAAAACCAAATGTTTAAAATTTACATTACCAAATGTTAAACCTATAAGTGGTGATATATACATAAAAGACGAACCCGTAGAAATGGTGGAATCAACCCGCTTTTTAGGCATAATCTTAGACCAGAAATTACAGTGGGGTCCACACATATGTGCCTTAGCCAGTCGATTGAGTTCAGCAGCTTACGCGGTCAGAAGGATTAGACAGGTTACTGATGTTGAAACTGCCAAAATTGTATATTTTAGTTACTTACACAGCCTAATGTCGTATGCCCTGTTAACTTGGGGTAAAGCAGCCGATTCTCAAACCATATTTGTGCTGCAGAAAAGAGCAATACGAGCCATCTATAACCTGGCTACACGTACCACCTTAAGACACCGTTTCAAAGAAACAAATATTCTAACAATGGCCTCACAGTACATATATGACTGCATCATCTACGCAATAAAAAACATAGACAGCTTTCGCAAAATGAAAAGTATTAGGAATAATCACAAAATAGTAGTAAGTAAATTTCGAGTTAGAAGGGCAAGAAAATGTTTTTTAGGTCAATGTGTTACTTTATATAATAAGTTGCCAAGGGAAGCACTGGATTTGCCACTTCCTAGGTTGGCAAAATATCTGAAATCAGCTCTACTGAAAAAGGCCTACTACAGCGTGGAGGAATATGTAGAAGATAAGGATGCTTGGCCATTGCCTGTAAAATAATTACATAAATAAGTAGACTAGGTAGTTAAGAAATTCATTGTATTAACCTATAAGCATGATTTTGGAAATTTTTAATTGTATTTGTATTTTATGTTTAAGTATTACTATTATTAAGTTTTTGACGACGCAAAAGTGATTGTAAAATCCTACTTGAATAAATGAATTTTGAATTTGAATTTGAATTTGAATTTATCTGTCTACAAACACCAATGTTAACTATACATTTTAGATGTCATATACCAAAGAAAAAGGACCAAGATTACCTAAGGTCCGAGGTGGGGATCAAACCCACGTACTCAGCTTTCGCGGCTGATGCCCTGTATCCCTCGGCCACTTGGTCTTAGCGCCCACCGGTCAATCTTCTCGGGTATAAGCAATCCCTTACAAGGCCAGACGCCTTTGACCATTCTCTAAGGGCAAGCAATACATGCTTGCATCTCCTATTAGAATACTTTACAGTTTTCTAGAATAGCTAGAGAGAGCTGGTGCTGCCATCTATTGAACGTATTGTGAAAACACAAATCAAAATATTTAGTTAATAAATAATTGGATTCGTGTTTTCACAATACGTTCACCAATGTTAACCATAATTTTAAACTACAAGTTAAACTAAACACAACATTTTGTAACAAAGTTAGTAACTTAACTATTTCAATGTAATTTATTCTCACAAAGCGTACTAACGGTATTTTAATAATTATTGTTGGAAGAACTCCATGAATGTACATTGCTTTTTAAAAGTTCCAACAAAGTTCTCTGACATTGTCCAGGCATTGCAATTTATTATAGCTCCCAGAGGATATTATTAACTTTAAAAATAGCATTGTCTTCGGTTACCGCGAGGACCACACCGCAGACCACGAACCCTGTGAAGTGTTCGAAACGTCGGAATGAATTTAAAGTTAGTTAATATACGCGAGTTTATCCGTTTTCATAGTTTTATTTCATTTAAAAATAGCGTTGATCTGTTTAAAGATTTACCCCCTAATTCATAAACATCTCTTAACTTAGTAAGCCAACAGATATGTTGATAAGATCGAAAGGGACAACCAATAGCGTTCAAATGTGTTTTGTGTGGTGCAAAAAATAGAGATACTCTATTTTACTCCGTGTATTAGGGGAAGGAGAAAACTCTTTTTAAGGACATAAGAAGACACTAATGTTTACGAGCACTATTTGATGGACTATTGAAAATTTAAAGGAATTCAAAAATATTGTGAAAATTTTTCGAAATTCCTTTAAATTTTCAAAACATTGTTTAACCCTCTAATGCATAAGACAGGCAAAAATGCATTTCAAATTTGAACCCTAACAGCAGTCAATAGAGTCCAAAACCAATGAAACCATATTTGGCTTCGTATGCATTAGAGGGTTAAATGCAGTAGGAAGTTATTTTCGTCTTGGACATTAACAACCATTATACCTCATGATGCTCATGATTTTATACGATGATTTGCTTCATTTCATCTATATTAATGAATTAGAAATTTAAAAATTAAACTTAATGCGAATAGGTACGTAGCTTAGCTACATTAACGAATCTGTCATGAATTTGCTATAACTACATTAATATTAGTAAAAATCAACCTTTATAACTATTTTAAGTATTAAATGTTCAACGCAATAATACATTTACTTTTAAATCACATTGGAAATACGTTAGAGGCTAGAGTCTGACTACCTATAGTCACTACATTACATCATCCAAACAGATTATCTGTTAACCATACAGGATGTACCAAAAATAGTAGTACGTTTAAGGTCACGTCCAAAAAATAAATGTCCAATGAATATAAATAAAATATTTTCCTGCCTTTTCTTAATCAGAGGACGGCTCTGAGACCCTACCGCAAACCACGAACGAAGAGTTGCCTCTCTGTCATACTTACGTACGAATTCACGAGTGCGAGAGAGAGGTAACACTTCGTCAACGTTAACGTTTCGTTTTGTTCGGTAGAGCCTCTGAATGGGCTCTTCAACGAATCACGAAAACGCTACACGATAAATAAAGAAGGTTATTTACTTTGAAGATTTAATATGGCACGACTCTATAATAGGGTCTCTATTATAATAATTCTCATGTTTCTTTAAAACCAGAATTCAACAGTTTTTATACAATATACGTTAACTTATATTATAAATTAGTTATTTACATTTAAAGTTAGACCATGTCTACTACACACATAGCCTACATATCTTCTATAAGTAATTAATGTACTTAATATACATATATACCATACAATTAACAATATAGTTAATGGTCGTGTTTATGTACAGTTTTATACATATATATATATTTACTCATATACTATAACATACTTATACCATCCATTTAACTAATTAACCAGTTACTTAAAATATGAAAAGTTTTTTTTTAAACATGGCGCTCTTTTACTGAAAACTGTAAAGGCAACTTAAGAGGGCCCTATCGAACCAGCTTATGGAACTGGTCTCACCGCGAGCTACTAAGCTATGAACTATCGACTATAAACTCGAACAAAAGATACGCACTCCCATGTAAATAAAAGAGACACGCCGATACTCGCCCAGCTATCAGCTGGGTCAAAATTGTTTTCGTTGTCTTGTTTCATACTACTCTGTCACGCTTTTAGTAGCTGTTTCGACTCAGTATATAAAAAAACCCGGTGCAATTGTATTTCTTTTTCACGCTAGATTTAAATTCATATATCCAGTGCCGGATTTACCAGTAGGCCAAGTAGGCCATGGCCTAGAGCGGCAGATTTTAGGGGCGGCAGAATTGGCAGCAAAAAAAAGTTTTTTTTGGTGGCAATAAAATAATTTGGCAGATTTTATAAGCGGCAAAGTAGAAGCGAACTTTTTTAAACTTCGGCCATGGTGGCAGAATTATAAAGGGTGGAAGGGAACGACCGAGTCTAACAACCATTCCGATGAACTTTCAGTAACATTACCAACATGGAAATATCTATAAAATAATGTATCCCCTCATACAAAGTGAGTGATTAGTAGAGTTCAATAGCATGGAAAAGTCAATTTTAAACAACATACTTGTACAGTGCTTTGTATGAAAATTAATAACAATATGCGACTCTACCCTTGCCACACAAACTCTAGAAAGCGGTCCTTGAATTTGAAAAATGAAGAAGTTCTAACAAAAATTAAAAATCTGTCTCAGCATAATTAAACCATTTAATAAATTTCAACTGGGTTTTTATAGTCAATTTAAATTATTTCTACTACGCTCACTCGCAAACAACAAATAAATCAATATATTGATTTAAACTTTCGCGATTATCACTCATATTTTAATGACAAACGGGTCTTAATCGTGTACAAACTTACGTTTAATTTTATCCTGACGTTTCGGGCATGACTTCACACCCGTGGTCGCAGGCAGACTGGCGAGAAAATGTATTAATGTATGTTGTAAGCGTGGTGAAACATCCATCCATTTCAAAGCCATAAAAGTTGTTTCAAAGGAGTGTTGAGTGTAGGCTTAGTGACAACCCTAGCCTAGAAGTGAATAATCACGACCAAGTGTGGGTAGTTCTAAAACCCCGCGCAGCTCGAAGGTGTTGATATATTTTCTCGCCAGTCTGCCTGCGACCACGGGTGTAACGTCATGCCCGAAACGTCAGGATAAAAATAAACTTAAGTTTACGCGATTAAGATCCGTTTGTCATTAAAATAATAATTATGAAATCAATCAATATTACAATAAAACCACAAGTCAATATTATATGGTTTTAAAGTTATCTGATAATTAACAATTACCTGTAGGAAACAACCTTTAGTTCCATCTTGTAGCCATGTTTGGTAGCTCATGGCTGGCTTCTAAATGAGTAAAATATTCCTGATTCCAAGTGGACTACAAAATGGTAATTATTTAGCCCCATCTTGCTTGTAGCCTGGTTTGGTAACTGGCTTTTAAATAAGAACAATATTCCCGTTTCATTGCCAGCTGGCGATGAAACGGGAATTCTGAAGTCGTAGAAAGTAGGTAGCTGGCGTTTAATCTTTATGTGAGGTATTTTTCAAACTGCAAGGTCGCTATACACGACCTTTTTTGGAAAAGGAATCACAGCACCTCAAATACACCCATGAACAGCAATTTTCTTGCAACCAAAAAGAATAAGAACAAAATGAAATTTTTTGAAATTACAGCATCTCAATCTTCAATAGAAAGAATTTACGAAATGATAAAATCAGCGTCGCACACTGGAAGATAAAAGAATCTTTCCCATTTGGTAGCTGGCCACAAGATAGGAAAACACGTTTCCTATTTCGTAGCTAACTACCAAAAATGGCTACCAGAATAGTTTTTTTTTATAAATTATTTATAGTGCGCTAACAGACGACATATCAGTAATTTTAACAATTAAACAACAAACATAATTAAAGAAAGTTACCTGATTATTAACAATTAAAGAAACAATCAGAAAAAACGTCGCGTCGCATATACCTATTAATGTAATGGATTTAAAACGTAGGTACGTTTCAGCGCTTTCTTCTTTGAGTAGACTACTTCGAATCAGGAATATTTTTCTCACATGGAAGCCAGCTATGAGCTACCAAATCTGGCTACAAGATGGGACTAAAAGTTGTTTTCTATAATTGTTAATTATCAGATATATTTAAAGCCAAATAATAATGTTTTCTGGTTTTATTATAACATTGATTGATTTGTTGTTTACTACGCAGTAAAAATAATTTTAATTAACTATAAAAACCGAGTTGAAATTTATTAAATGGTTTAATAATTATGCTCAGACTGATCTTTAATTTTTTAATGTTAGAACTTCTTTATTTTCCCAATTTAAGGACCGCTATCTAGCCTATCTAGAGTTTGTGTTATAAGGGTAGAGTCGCGTATATTATTATTCATTTCCATACAAAGTTTGTACCTCAGTCTCTTCGCATAAACTCTAATCTACCACTGTTAGTCCATTATATTACGGAAAAAAAGTTCACATTCGGATACCAGCACCAAATTTTAGTATGTTGTTAAATATGTCATTCTGTATCCAAAACTGCCGGGAGACACTCTCTCAAAGGTCAAGGTCACCAGTAATGACGTCATCAAAATGCCTAGTGCCTAATTTCAAAAAGCGCTTATTTGTTCCTCAACCGCCCAACGTATACCATCGTGTGTAGTATCAATCGAAAGGTAATTAAATATGCTCTAACTTTGTCTTTTCGTGTTACAGCGTACATCTAGAAATAAAAAAAATATCGTTGAAAGAATAAAAATATTTTTTTACTCTTTTCGTACAATGTACATTTCATCAGGAAACAAGCGGTATTAGAAAAAAAATTGTACTACAAAATTGTAGCCAAACTATTATCCTAAAATAAACAGTTTAAATCATCGAGATCGGTTAAAAATAAACAAAGTAATGTCATTTTCTATATTCCGCGGCAAACGCCATACACCCGCCATCCGCCCGCCCGCCAGTTCGAAAATGTAAACTGCACCCAAACTATGCAATTGATTTATACTGATAAGATATGAACTAAAAGCCAATTCATTATACAAATACTAGTTGTTTTAAAAATACTGTTATAATTCAAATAAAATACATAATTTAAGAAAAAAACTAATTAAAAAAAAAGTAAGGTAGAAAAAAGGTATCAAATGAATAATAATAACTTCTAACTATCAATAAAAGAATATTATGTATATATTTCAAGGTTTTATTCTGAACAGTAAATTCTGGAGCAAGTTCCTTCACATACACAAAGTGTGTAATTTAAAACGTTTTTTACGCATACGCCAACGTGGACAAGGTACAAGTTCTTTGCAAGTAGCACTTGCATCAGGAATCGTTTTCCACAATAGAACTGGAATATAGACAAATACTTTCTCTTCTTTTTTCCAGCTCCAATAGCAGGGATCAATTTTCTTGTGGATAAGGCAAGGCACTTCGTCCATATCTTCGTTTGTTTGTAGAATGGTCCGCTTCAGATGTTGAGTCAGTTTCAGTGCATCTTTAGTTGGTGAGATCATAAATTAAGGTGAGATGCTTTCGATAGCTTTATATTCATATGAAATCATTCCGTCTGGCTATAATTAATTGTTATATAATTTGTAGTATCTCTGGACATTCGTCATCCAAGTGGTGGACGGCCTTCCTCTTTTCAGTAGCCATGGACAGATAGTTTATCACGACATGACTGTCCGGTCGGCGAAGGACGTGACCTTACCATCTTAGCTTATTTTTACAACCTTGAAACTCCTTTTTACATGCTTGTTGTGAACTCTGCCCGTGAGCGCGACTCCTCCTGCCCATCGTAGCAAACGAAGTATGCGATTAGAAGCAATCCCAGATATTTAAGCAATGGACGGATCGCATAAAAAAATAATCAAACTTACCTACAGGCAAAGTTTGTTCACACAAGCTAACAATATAAAGCACGATACTGAGCACGGAATTCGTTTTCCAGGGCAAGCAGCTTACATCAGTTCGTAACAGCAGAATTGTTTCAACTAATAATTCATAATTAGCAGTAGTAAGAATAACGAGCAAATTGCTAATTTTAATAATTAGTAGGTTAATGAATATTCCGTTGGAATGACAACTGTAATCTGTAGTATCTGTACATATAAAGGTAAAGTCCTCACTTCTTCCTCCGTGACTATGCTCTCGTCTTCACGCGAACAAGCCTATGCCAGAATATTATTTTACACACAGCCGCCGCTGAAACAAATAACTACCATACATGAGAGCGAGGGTTTTTTTAGAGGGACGGAAACTTTGATGTTTAGAGTTGCTTGCCCTGGAAAGGATTTACATGCTCTCGATACACGATGATAAGATCTTTAGCTTGTTTGAAGAGACTTTGCCTGTAAGTTTGATTAATTTCTTATGCGATCCGTTCATTGCTGATATGTCTCTGATTGTTTTTCATCGCATGTTATGTTATGTTTCGGCCGGAATCGAGTGGGCTGTCGAGTATCTGGTGTGCTCATTCATCCCTTTCTCGTTGCTGGAGCTGTAGGTTAATGTCACGGCTGCGTTACCTCATTATTTTCTTCTAGCCTCCTTGTATTTTTGCAGAACCGTAGAATATCCCTGGGCGACCCCAGGGAAGAACTCATGGACGTCGACACGTATATCGGTTGCAGGAGAAAGAACACCGATAGGTTGCAGGGATACCTGCCAAACACATAATGCCGCTGCGTATCTACAAAATGCATTCTAAATACCAGAACATGCTGACTAGTTTCGTCTCTCCCGTAATGTGGACAGGCTGCTTAATTACTTATTCCCATCACCTTAAGATGCCTGTTGAGGGTGTTGTTTCTCGAAATAATTCTGATCAACATCCTCAAGTCCAGTTTTTCAACTTCGTAAAGTATCGGGTTCTCCTCACGTTATTTTAGCTTGCCTGAAAGTGGTTCCCTCTTTCCACTCTCTCTCCGCTTCTATTTCTTTCAGTTTACTCAATACTCTATCACATACGTCGTATGCTACGATAGACAGGCGGAGACACGCTCAAGGACTGCGTTCGCCACTTATGTAATGTAAGGGTTAGTTTCAAGATTGTAAAAATAAGCTAAGATGACGGACAGTGATGTCGTGATAAACTATCTGTCCATGGCTACTGGAAAGAGGGAAAGAGGAAGACCGTCCACCACTTGGATGACGAATGTCCAGAGAGACTACAAATGATATAACAATTAATTATAGCAAGACGGAATGTTTTCTTTAAAAATAAAGCTAACTAAATAGCGGTAAACACTTTATGTTCACATGTGCCTTGCCTTATCCACAAGAAAATTGATCCCTGCGATTGGAGCTGGAAAAAAGAAGAAAGAACTTGCCTTGTCCACGTTGGCGTATGCGTAAAAAACGTTTTAAATTGCACTCTTCTTTGTGTAGGTATGTGAAGGAACTTACTCCAGACCAGAATTTACTGTTCAGAATAAAACCTTGAAATATATATATACATAATATTCTTTCATTGATAGTTAGAAGTTATTATTATTAATTTGTTACCTTTTTTCTACCTTACTCTAAGTTCCTATGTCTTTTAGGTAATTTGGTTTTTTCTTAAATTATGTATTTTATTTTAATAACAATAGTATTTTTAAAACAACTAGTATTTGTATAATTAATTGGTTTTTAGTTCATATCTTATCAGTATAAATCAATTGCATAGTTTGGGTACAATTAACATTTTGGAACTGGCGGGCGGGCGGATGGCGGGTGTATGGCGTTTGCCGCGGAATATAGAAAATGACATAACTTTGTTTATTTTCAACCGATTTCGATGATTTAAACTGTATATTTTAGGATAATAGTTTGGCTACAATTTTGTGGTACAATATTTTTTTCTAATACCGCTTGTTTCCTGATGAAATGTACATTGTACGAAAAGAGTAAAAAAATATTTTTATTCTTTCCACGATATTTTTTTTATTTTTAGATGTACGCTATAACACAAAAAACAAAGTTAGAGCATATTTAATAACCTTTCAATTGATACCACACACAATGGTGTATGTTGGGCGGTTGAGGAACAAATAAGCGCTTTTCGAAATTAGGCAGCATCCATTTTGAGGACGTCATTACTGGTGACCTTGACCTTTGAGAGAGTGTCTCCCGACAGTTTTGGATACAGAATGACATATTTAAGAATATACTAAAATTTGGTGCTGGTATCCGGATGTGAACTTTTCCCATACATACGTGTCCGTAATATAATGGACTATGTATCGGTCACTGTATGTTGGCTAGGCGTCCATCCCTCCACTGGCACACCAGCTAAAAGTTCGCGTACTGTACAAAGTAAGAGAAGGCCTGCTACTGCGAACACCGAAATTCGTAATTTCGGGGATTTGTCTCCGTCACTCTAATGACGCCTTCATTGCCCGAAAATTGAAATTTGCGGATTTCGTAGTTCGCGGTAGGGATGCTGGATTTCCTTTCCTGCCATAAACGGTCCGGTACGCACACGCGGCTGTGAAATGAAATACCGGCCAAAGTGTCAAAGTGTTCCTAAACGAGTACTAAGTACGAAGCTTTTTTTACGTTTCGACTTTCTTCGAAATTTTTCTAACAAATTATTCAAATTAGCACAGTGGATAGGGGCGGCAAAATATAAATGGCCTACAGGCGGCAAATTTCTAAATCCGGCACTGCATATATCAGAAATTGAAAACAAAACATCATCTCATACAAAAATCAGCACTGCGTCACTTTTTTTAGGGACACAAAATAAGACAACGAAAATAATTTTGACCCAGCTATCATCGCCGGGCGATTGTCGCCGTGTCTTTTTTTTACACGGGAGTGGTATCTTTTGTTCGTGTTAATAGCCCATATTTCATAGCTTAGTAGCTGGTAGTGAAACTAGTGCCTATACCACGGTTCTTATATTGGAACGGGTATGCCAATCCTGCGTGGATTGATTTGGGGAGTCCCTAAATGTGATCCGAAACTAGGTTTCAACTTCCCAAACCCTTTCGTACTAAATTTGGGAGATGATTAGCTAATGTACTTGTCTAGACTGTTACTTAAACTGTAGAATACTTAACAAATTGCCGAAGATCATTAATTATCCAGACCGTGAGGGACTAAAGGATACACGAAGTAGGTACCGAAGTCACGCATATTTTATACAGAAGCAACAGAAGTTCAAGTACATATTTGCTATTTGCATTAGTAATTGCGTGCCTTAGCTGAAACGATATATTATTGATGACAAAATATCCCCAGGATGTTTCATAACGGTTGGAATAATGAAGTACCTACCTGGTTCTTGAAAGTTTCTAGTTTTTAAAGAAAGTAAGCTTTGAAATCTTCTAGTGATGTGATCCCGGTACTTTTCCGATACAGTTCCCATGTTTTAAATTTCCCTGTTGGGACCAGAAACGGTACATCACCATCTTTAAGTATTTATGGTTAAAATGGTTAAGTCGATAATGACTTGTGCAATCGTAAAACAACACGTAGGTAATTAATTGGCTATGAACATTTGAGTATTAATAAATTGATTTACGAGTTGTCCAGTTTCGGCTTTACTTTATCAATGCTTTTGCTGAATCGGTAAAGTTACAGTATAAGCTTCATTATTCTTTGTTAAATTATTCTTTGTACAAAAACATCTACAGTAGGTACCTATTTTAAGAGTTTTCAAACACTTCTATGCGATACAAAAACACATTAGAAAAACTGTGCAGGTGTATAAAAGCTAACAACAAAGAAACAAGGAAAGAGCTGGATAATATCTAATGAGTAAAAAATCCTTTTATAATTAGGCATTAAACTCTGTCAAATTGCAAACGATTCAAACTAAATTGGGTAGATTTATCTATTACTATATGTACGAAATCAGAGGTCAATATATCGTATGGAGTAGCAATAGGTACTTAGATATAGTAGTTCATGTGACTGAGTATTATGAAGGGTATTAAAACAACTGACTGGTCGTTTTAAAGAGGTGAGTTTCGTAATAGCATCACACGAGTGTTCTAATGCCCAATAATGTGCAGTTACATACTCGTACACTACTTTATCTAACCATATATCACGAGTTTCCATGATGTATTCAGAAGCCGCATATTATCGCCAACATCACTCTGTTGTTCAGGGCCACAAAAGAGTTTATGATACAAGAAAACGTTTAGATAATACCAGAAGAAATCCTGTAAATATCCTCAGTAAAATACCTGAAAATCTAAGAACATGGAAAGTCAAGGTGCCAGGTCGCTTAGCCAAGTTGCCAATCGCTAACGTTCAGTAGCGTATCGTGATTTTCTCTGTCACTCTTTCTTATTAAAGCGACAAAGACAGTTAGTTGCCTTTCGTTTACGATTGAAGATTAAGTGTGTGCGATTGGCAACTTGGCTAAGTACCCAAGATTACTAAAAGCTTCGAAGATTTTCTCCTACATCTAAACTTATCTAGACCTCCTAAAGTTATCAGCAGGCATGTAAAAGCTCTCAGTGCTGCTTTTAGCATCGATATTGGTCTCGACATGAGTTCCGTTCTCGTTCTCGCAGCACTTCGGGAACGGGGCGAGACTGTCGTTCTTGAAATAGTTCTTGAAGTTCTCCTTGGTTCTCAGGTTATTGTTGGCCGGGAGCCGGCCTGTCCTTCCTCAGAGCTTCGAGGAGCCGTTGGAGATGAGGCGGATGCTGCTGTCACGGCCCACGCTGGTTCTGAGAACGAAATTGTATATCAGCCGTTATTTTCTATAGGCACAACCGGTTATACTTGGTTATTTTGTACAAACTGTAACAGGTTTTGCATTCCCTAGCCGTGAAGTGATTGGTTGTTGGAGCTCATTTCTTGACGGTTCATTAACTGTTTCCATATCAACACACATCATGATCTAGGGGCCTTTGTTTTGAGTCGTCCTGATGCAAAGATTAGCGATAGTTGTTCACAACTTTCACCCCACTAATTTTTGGGGTAAATGAGGACTGTGGTGTTTTTTTAGGGATTTAAAATGTTTAGGGATTTCTACCATGTTTTTCCTTCTAAGGGAGAAATGTTCACGAAAAAACAAAAAAAAACTTTGTTACTGGAACAATGTTACGCCTTCTTTTATGACACATAGATTTTCGAAGTCCGTGGTAGGCACTCAGACCTCTCGATTCCTTAAAAAATATTTTGGTTTTTCCAAAAGTAAGGACTTTTAGAAGGACTTGAACTTGAAATTAGGGTTAAATAAAATTTGGAGTTATGACCCTGGTGGCAACGCACCAAAAGTGATGGATAATTTTACATCAGGGGTTGAGCGGTAGCGTAGTTTAGTTGCTATTTCTACAGTTGATATAGTTGTATGGTGACATTTTGGGCTGTAGTTAAGTTAATTACTAGGCTGGGTCACTAAAAACTGAGCTACAGAGGCTGTATATGGTTCTAAAATAATACCTACTTATATTTTCATTCAAATTTAAATTCAAATTCACCCCTTATTCTTACTTTCTTTGAATATGTAACTGTTACTTTCTTATTTATTTAAAGTACGTTTCAAATACAGTTACGAAGCGAATACCAAATACATTGCGAAATTGATACGATGTTGTATGAAACGATACACAATAACTACAATGCAATGCAGGTGCACTATATTAAATAGGTAGATAATAAGGCGGAGTAGGTTCAGAAAAGTCTTACCAGATGTTGCGAAGTGAAATAAGTCTTATAAATTTCAAGTCTCTTCAAAATTCAATAAAAATAGGATAAAAGGTTGTCATGCTACTTGAAGATTTCTTCACAATAAAGTCCTTTATAAAATGGTACTCGATCGGATTAAGTTTCTTTTAGATACTTGAATAAACACAAGATGAACTCTAATTTGTATTCCTAGAATCTGTCTTGAAGATTTCCTCACATATCTCTCTATTCAAATATTATATTTATATTGTATTGTTAACCTTTCGTATGCTTAGTAGCAGATCTGCTCCAGTACAATTTGACTTTATGAAATAGCCGTCAAATTTAAAAGTTGTTTGAATTGCTTGACGCTGACGCATACTAAGGGTTAATTTATTAGTAACCAAAACAAAAAAAAAATCCAAATCAGCCCAAGCGTCTTCGAGTACTAATTTCGTGGAATTGTTAACCTCCTCCTGTTTTTGAACTCGGTTATAAAGAAAATGAACGCACGGTCTGGTCCGGGCACTGATACTCTTGTCACATAACATAACTATTACGTGCGAGTTGTGGAAAATGCTCCAATAGTGGTTTAACGTATTAGAAATTTCTGGAAGCTTACAAACGAGTGCCTAACATCTGAACATATTTTTATACAGGCATTTTTATGTCGGTTTTGCAATATAGGAAAGTAGCTCAAAAATATCCGACGTGCCTTGCCTTAACACATTTTCCGGTTCAGTCTTCAGCAATTTTCCACTTGCCTCCGTTTACGGTCCATATGTGGCGGAATCCAATTGAATGCAGCCTTCAATTGCCGCCGTGAGAGAATGCAAATTGTAGGCAATGAGATGCGGTGGGTGTGGTGTTCAGACGTTCGAATCTTCGTCTTTTAGGTCATTTTAAGTAGCAGAACATTCTTAAAATTATTGCGGAAATTTTATGAGACAATTCTCTTGCAAGTTGCCATTGAGAACATTCTCTTTCAGTTTAAGAATTATTACGCTATGCTCCCAACCCTAAAGGTTGACGATCGTGAACTTTGACGTTTATACCTGGCAACTGTTTCAACTCATTAATAGCCATACAAATTGGCCCTAAGCCTTAACAAGGCCCGGGCACGATATTGGTCTAAGGCGACCGGCTTAGCGGAAAACCATACGTGCGAGAGGGAGTACCCATATCGGCATCTCGTTCCAACTTATGGATCCGCTGGTCGCCTTAGACCAATGTCGTGGAAGAACAAGACCAAGAATTTTTCATGAGAATATTCTCAACTAAGAAAAGTTCTTGTCTATGGATTGCTAATCGTGCCTATCAGAATGTCTAAATTCTTGATTGTATTTTTAGTAAAGGTGCATTTAGATCAATGCATTCGCTCATTCTAGCCCCCACTCTACGAAATCAACGAATTTCGATGAATCACGTTTTGTGTAACGAACGAATTTCGTAGAGCCGGGGATAGAATGAGCAAAATGCTCGTTTGGTCCAAATGCACCTTAAGAACATTAAATAAAAGTAAGTACTGCAGGTACAATATACTAACAATAGTATATTCAGACCATACCAGATATGCATATAATTCTCATTTTACACTGCAATACTGGAACGGTTGTTAGCATTCATCGAATATCGTATCAACAACGTAACTAGAATTGTATGCTAGTTGTGGCACTGTCTAAATTAAGCTAAATAGGTACCCTATTAATATTATATTAGCCCGACTATTGGCTACATTAACTTTTTGAAGCAAATGGGCTGTCAACCATGGAAATAAATACTAGTAGTAAAGTTAATTTGCTAGCTAGTTAGTAAATGAGGTTTGACTAATTTAAATTATGAGTGAAGAACATGAAAATATTTTTTTTTATTCAAAATATAGGTACTCTACAAGGAGTAGTCAGAAGTACTCAGAAGGATGACTTTTGTGGAATAAATAAAATTATTAAATATTCGCCCTTGGAGGGCCCAAGGTGCCTAAGCCCAAATAAGAGATACCTGACTATATATGTATCATCATCATCATCATCAGCCTATGATAGTCCACTGCTGGACGTAGGCCTCTCCTATTAACTATGCGTATAGACGCGTCAGGAGGTAAAGTCAGGTATATATACCTGAAAAATTTGATCAGTGTCTTCTTAGAACGGGTGATCGAATAGTGAAGGCATCACCTGCGAAATCTGGACGTGAATTCGAATCCCACCTCAGACGATGGTGAACGTAGTCTTTTTTTCTTAAGTATAATGATATCTAAATAGGTATAATGTCAGAAGGAGGTCAGAATAACACAAATTTATCAGGTTAAATTGACTTTCAACAGTTCCAACTTCCCAACTCATTCCACAATTTTGTGAAATCTTATTCGAATAAATCTCCAAAACAAAATCCTAGTAACTTAATCCTGTTGCTCCCGAACGTCACTAAATCTGCTATCTTTCCCTAGATTAAGTATTATGATGGTTTCGTCGAAATGGCTAAGTTAATTCAAACTTTTCAAATTAATATTCAGAAGCATCGACTTTTGAGCTTACGGTTCGTCAACCCAGCTCTCTTGTTCATGGCTTTAACGTCTTCATAAAAGGCAAGTTTAGACACAAAAACTAAAATATTGTGACTGTTTTTCACTTAAGAGTCTACAATAATTATATTTACTACTACTGGAAAATCTTTCGCTAAAGCTTTATTTTTATTCGCTTGGATGTTTTTTTTAAGAAATGATAAAATTTTATATAATATTTTGTCAGCCTCCGTAGCCTAGTTGGTAGTGACCCTGCCTACGAAGCTGGAGGTTCCGGGTTCGAATCCCGGCGAGGGCATTATTTGTGTATTTATTATTTATCACAAATATTTGTTCCTTGGTCATGGCTGTCTATGTATTTAAGTATCTATATGTATCTATCTATCTATCTATTATATATGTATATCGTCGCTTGGTACCCACATCACAAGCCTTAATTGAGCTTACCGTGGGTCTACGTCGATTTGTGTAAGATGTCCCAAGATATTTATTTATTTATTTAATATTAAAAGTTTATCTGTTTTTATAGTTTTATGAGTCTCGCGGTAACCGAGGAAAAAATGAAAGGCCATTAATTATGTACATTTTATGCATTGACCCCTCACATATCATACGGATGCCCTGAAAATTTCGGGAATTTAATACTTAGGAACGTATATTTGACACGTGTTATACCTCTTTCTTACAAGCATAGTCTCATTATTCGAAAACACTGGCCACTTAGAAAAAAAAAACAATGTCCGATTTTCAATTGTTTTTTAAAGTCGTTGAGTCGCTGGTGAAAATGGAGCTGTCCCGCGAAAGTTTTAGAGCAATGATTTATTATGACTTTAAAAGTGGATTAACACAACAACAATGTGGAGACCGATTAACTATATTGCTTTTAGTAGTGAAGCACCTTCAAAGACGACCATATACAGGTGGTATTCGGAATTCCAACGTGGCCGTGTGTCTCTTGCGGATGACGTACGTGAGGGTCGACCGAAAACGGCCGTTACCGATCAAAACATCGATGTTGTTCGCCAACTGATAAAGGAAGATAGGCATGTTGCATATCGGGAGATTCAGGAGACTTTAGGCATTGGAATGAGTCAGGTACAAGTTATTTTACAACAAGAGTTGGGCGTGCGGAAGTTATTTTCCCGGTGGATTCCTCACTTGTTATCTGACGACCAGAAAACGGTACGTGTCAATTGGTGCCGCAAAACTTTAAAAAGATTTAATGGAGGAAGCTCAAATACCGTTTTTAGTATTGTGTCAGGTGACGAATCATGGATTTACGCATATGAGCCTGAATCGAAAAACCAATCTCGAGTTTGGGTTTACGAAGACGAACCGAAGCCGACAAAAGTTGTTCGTTCTCGCAGCACGATCAAAAAAATGGTAGCCACGTTTGTCTCCAAATCGGGTCACGTGGCGACTATCGCTCTTGAAGATCGAAGAACTGTCAATGCCGATTGGTATATAGGCGTTTGTTTACCGATTGTTTTTGCTGAACTGCGAAAAACTAACCCTAACCGCCGTATTATACTACACCATGATAATGCCAGCCCTCACACCGCTCAGAAAACAGACGACTATCTGAAGGGCGAAAACGTCGAATTACTGGACCATCCTCCGTACAGCCCCGACCTAAGTCCCAACGATTTTTTTACTTTCCCGAAAATAAAGAATCGGTTGCGTGGTCAGCGTTTTCAGACCGCGGAAGAAGCAGTCGACGCTTATAAAAAGGCCATTTTGTCAACCCCCACTTCAGACTTCAATAACTGTTTTAAAAACTGGTTTCAGAGAATGAAAAAGTGTATTAAACACAAAGGAGAATACTTTGAAAAACAATAAAAGTACTTTTATTTCATTAAAATGCGTATTTTTTCCGATTCCCGAAACTTTCAGGGCAACCATAGAATCATACTCACGTCCTTGGCACCATGCTGATGTTGGTCTTCCTGCTGGAAGTCAGTCTCCGAGAGTTGGAGAGAGACATGGACCCTCGAGTACCGCGAGCAGAACCTCCTCTGCACAACAAATATCTGCAACAAAATATATCAAATATATACGAATGTTGGTATGTGATGCTACTTGCGTAGACACCCTGGCATCGTCCCATCTTCAACGAACTACGCTTAAGGCAGCCGCTGCGGCTGAAAATGCCGAATTTTTAAAACGTAATAAATATAAGGGCCTCGGCAAAGAGTACGATTTTGTACCGTTTGGCGTAGAAACTTTAGGTTCTTGGGGCCCCAGCGCACGCAAATTGTTTGCTGAGATCGCGAAACGTCTGGTTGATGTAACTAAAGACCGAAGAGCTGGCGACTTCCTCGCACAACGCTTGCGATACAGCGAGGAAATGCCGCCAGCATCCTCGGTACAATGCCACAAGGGCCAATCTTAGATATAGGTTAGGTAAAGTAGATTAGTTAGATTTAATCTATGTACATAAATTGTAGTTTTGAAAATAAATATATATAAAAATATATCATGTAACAACTGTCTTGGACATAACAGAATCGTACGCATCCGAAGGCATTTGAAGCCAGTATACGCAGTGTCATTAGCTATTGAGCCGTTCCGAAGAAATAAAAAAAAAAAAAACAATTTTTAGTACGGACGGTGCCTTTTTTAAGCTCTAGTGCGAAAAGTGTGTCATTTTACGTCAGTTCCAAAACTTCGGAGGACCATCTGTACTAAAAAACGTCGTACGAGACACGTGCAAAAACGAAATTCGAAACGAGTGGCGATGTTTTAAAACACGACCGATAGGGAGTGTTTTAAATCGACACGAGTTTTCGCACTTATGTCGTCTTCGCTTGCAACTATGTATACAAATGTAACAAATGAAGAGAAATCTTGGAATCTTAATTTGACCTAATTCTCGATCTTCGATTTTTTTTTATATATTTATTTTCAAAACTACAATTTATGTACATAGATTAAATCTAACTAATCTACTCAACCTAACCTATATCTAAGATTGGCCCTTGTGGCATTGTACCGAGGATGCTGGCGGCATTTCCTCGCTGTATCGCAATACTGATGCGTTGTGCGAGGAAGTCGCCAGCTCTTCGGTTAGGATGAAATTTTGCACACGCTCTGAATTCTGATGACAAATTCTGACTAGCTAAGAAACGTCATCAAAAATCCAATATGGCACCCCCCCAAGATGGCGGACTGACTACTTGAAATGATATTGGTCTCAAATGAAAGGGTTTGCTGTCAGGAAAACGAAAAAATCGTTTTTAATTTTTTAAGCCTTTATAATTTTTATTTTGGGACAATAACCTACAGCTCCAGCAACAGTGGGATGAATAAGCACACAAAATGCTCGACAGACCGCTCGATTCCGATCAAGCGTCACTCCAAAACATAACATACATTAGACCATGCTGCTCTCGTGACTGACATACACCGTGTTTTTATTGATTTCCGTTAAATTTAAGGGAAGCTTATTTAGGTCAAAAATAATCAATTTCTCTAAGAAACTAGTGTCTTAACTCTGACTGTTATTGAGTTATTAAAAAATTAAGTTTAATGACTGAACAAGTGTATTGCAACCTTTATTACATCCTAATGTTACTTATTTTGACATGTGCCGTCAGCAGCCGTCAGTCGCCTGAAATCTTATTCTTAAGGTTCTCTCACAATTGCCATTACTATTATTATGTATGAAAACGAAAAACAAAAAATCTTTTTTACGAAATTAACAAAAGCCGATATACCAGGCAACTTCTTTTAATGTCCCAAGTAACCTGGCCAATTTAACGGAAATCAATAAAAACACGGTGTATATCGCTCTCTGGGAAGCATAACATAAGGTTGTGACATGATGAAGTGTCAGATAACTCGGCCTGCAGGTCCTAAAGTGAGTCATCCCTAAACGAGCAATTTTTGTATATCATTCAATCTACATTTGTTTTATTTACTTCGGCGATTTCAGAAATGGGTCTGATGAATTCGACACAACTTGCAATGTAATGTAGGGTTTTCGGGGAGCAACAATCGATCAACCTGATTTTTCAACCGATCTTAAAAAAAGGGTGGTGGGGAAGATTTTAGAAGCGGTGGTGGCTCAGTGGTTTAGACGTTTGACTTTCAATCCGGAGGTCATGGTTTCAAATCCTGGCTCGTACCAATGAGTTTTTCCGAAACTTATGTACGGAATATCACATGATATTTACCATTAGCTTTCGGTGAAGGAAAACATCGTAAGGAAACCTGCATAGATCCGCGAGGAAATTCAAAGGTGTATGTGAAGTTCCCAACCCGCTTAAGACCAGCGTGGGGACCATAGCCCAATCCCTCTCATATATGAGAGGAGGCCTGTGTCCAGCAGTGGGACATTATATAGGCTAAAATATTATTATATTATTTAAAAAAAGAAGGAGGGTCTCGATTCCTCTGTATGTTTTTTTATGTTTGTTATTTCAGAACTTCCGACTGGGTGAACCGATTTTGATTATTATTTATTTGAAAGCTGATGCTTACCGATTAGTCTCATTTTAATTGGGTTCAGTTTTGATCTGACAACGGTATCCATGAGATATCGTGAGGTATCGTGATATCATATACTGTACTTGCAATATTATTATTATCTTTTTAATTTATTTTAGTGAATTGACATGTTATCTGCTTTTTTAAATATTTATTTATGATTTTTTTTATTGTTGTATTGCTTTGAAATGTAATTTGTTTTTTTTATTTGTTTAGTTTTATTTGTTTATTTGTTATAATAATGAAATAATTTCTGTAATACCTTGTGACATTTGTAATTCATTGTAAAAAGTGTGTAGATGTATGTATATGTCTAATCTCAGTTGTTTTAAATTATTGTAATAATCTCTTGTTAGGTAGTTATTAATTATTTAAATTCAAACAATGTATATTGTTATATGAATAAAAACTATGAAACTATGAACTAACTATGAAAACCATATAAGTTATAAATTTGTATTAAGCATACATGCACGACAAATGGACGAATAAGGGTGAAGACACATTTATCAGCATGCGTACTTGCGACACGCATTTTGTCTATAGAAAATGTCAGTTAAGTATGGAACCGCGTCCAGCTTTCCGCACGCGTACGCATGCTTACACGTTTCATACTAAACGACCAATTTTATTAGACAAAATGCGTACGCATGCTGATAAATGTGTCTTCACCCTAACTCAATATCGCGCCAACTGATTTCGATTTTCTGTTCATTAAAAACAAACCGAAATGGTTCCGTTTGCCCCAAGTCGGGGAGTGATGATGGGATCTTGGAGAAATCGGTTGAAGTCGGTTTTTTCAATTTGTTATTCGTTCAGGTGAGCAATAAAGAGTATTATTTTCTATTCTAGCATGCCGCAGGAGACTGCCGTAGATATTTATATGTCAAGAAAACGCATGTTTTAATTTTTACAAGCGCAGTACGGTCGCCTGATTAGGGCTAGTACTCGAAACTTTTGTCATTTAATTGGTCCACTACGAATTGGCACGTGTGGTACACCGATGTATGCCAAAAATATCACGCCTAAAAAGGGTCTGTCCAGGTATCTTTTGTTATCACTGATCCTTTTATTGACGCCTAATGACTATGTCAAGTGGAATCTGGCCTTCGTATTTGAAATAGACTTTACCTTTTACCAGTAATAGAAACGATACTACTGACCTAAATCATTTTAATTCCACACAACAAAACAAACAATGTGAAAACTAATATGTAAACTTTGTGGAATGGTATTAAACAATGATTAATTATCTAAAAACTAAGATAACAGTAACTATTAAATACGAAAGGTATCGACATATTTTCCAGTCTAATAATCGCAGACAAGTAAGTAAATATTTGGACAATATAATCAATATACCTCGTCTGTGAGTATTAATAATCTCAATTACTAGGTTATTTGAGTACCTATTAATGGCGTAGACTACCACCTAATATTGTATGTACAGTATGCAGCAAAAACAGGGGTGGTCTGCATAATAATGTTACATAATATACAGTGTAGTCATGTATTTTTATGTACGCCGTACAGTCATAGTAAACTATATATGTGCGCGCAATGTGCAAATAATATGTATACACGACCTTATAGTAACACTAAATTACTTGATGTAGCCCACCGTATTAGCTGAAAAGGCAATGGGCTGGCCATATTAAGCACGTAGCCAGTATTAGGGTGCTGCTCCACTGACGCGGAGCGGAGCGGAGCTGTGGGAGCTCGGCCAATAAGACTGCATCACAGTGTTTCGAATTCGAATTTCAAGAATGTAATTGGTCAATTTTGCACAGCTCCACTCCCGGTCACAAAAAAAAAACAAAAACAAAAACACAATTTTTAATCAAAAAGCCCATCCGGTATAGCCCCGGGTGCAAAGGTGCCCATCACATGTAGAAACATTTTGAGAATTGCTCTGAATCTATAATATTTTTTGTAAATGAGATAATAGACCTCGTTTTCGTAACTTATTACTTCACGAACAAACGAGCAACTGGGTTTTAAAATATGTTTTATCTTCGTAACAACTTGGTCAGAACAAAATAATTTATTTTATTGCCTATTTATTAAGTCCTTAAGATCGAGAAACTTTTTGACGCCTATATAAATCACGACTGGGTGACGGTATTTCTATATTTCTTTTTAAAACGTTAGTCGACCGAGCTTAGTGAAGTCTTAAGGTGCGTCCAGACCAAAAGAGCATTCGCTGTTCTATCCCCCTACTCTACGAAATTCGATCGTTACACGAAACGTGATTGGTTCATTTCGTAGAGCGGGGGATAGAACAGCGAATGCTCTTTTGGTCTGCACGCACCTTTAGTTGCAGTCTGGGCAAAAATTCTTATGCATATCTGTACCTACAAAGTGTTACCATCATAGAGATAAACGCCTGCATGATGGTAACACACTGTACGTACTGATACCGATGGTAACGTACGTAACGATGGTAACGTACGTAACGATGGTAACATACGTAACGATGGTAACGTACCGACACCTGGGAATGAGATGCAGATTTTTAGCTGGACCGTGAGCATTATTTTGGTTATAAATTCTGATTTTAAAAGTAATTAACTTTTCTGCCCTCCGGCACTTTGCTGGCCGCTGCGCTAAACTAAGTTGCCGCCTGCCGGCTCCGTTGAGCAGAAAAATAATGTACACACCTCGGCCGCTAAATGGGAAAGCCTCGGACCACATGTTTCAATTACAATTTCATCCTCGGCCTACAATTACACGTCATCCGAGACGTTTCCCACTTAAACGGCCTTGGCATGTAATCTACTATTGTAGAAAACTTCAGTGAAGCAATGTGCTTCAAAATGAATTGTTAATTAGAGCTTGACAGTGACATATAGCAGCCAGATTTGACAACTAAGCAGTACACTCGTTACATTGATCATTCGAAGAGAAAAAAATAATTGCACAGTTAATTTCAAGATTATGCAACTGGAATACTTCGAAACCATTGCTAGTAGTGCATATTATTGCCAATTTTGCCACACGCCCGGGTCATGGTGACACACGGTACAACTCACATATTTAGCACTAGCAATTTTATTGTGTACAAACTATTGTACAATTAGTCTTCTATTATTTAGAAAACTATAAGCAACCAATAAGCCTGGGTACATATTAATGTATATACTATATAGTATTATATGTAATATGTATTTATTTGTAGCTGATTTTTCTAAACGAAATATATACCGTGCAAGAACGAAGTAACGACCAACCCAAAAATCATAAATAATATATCTCCTAGCTTAGCACGCAGCTAAGTATTGTTTGTCCCTTTCGGTGATATTATATACATTGATATTGATAAGACCAAAAGGGAAGTAGTAAGTGATATTCTACAGCGTGGGTATTTGATACGGGCGAATAATTAATCCAGCTATAATATCTGATCCTACGAGTCGTATAAGATAAGCATTTCGTTAAATTTTGTTGTTGATTAGGTGTAATGATTTTTCTAAAGTGCAACCCAGCAGCAATGTATGCCGGCCAACTGACATGAGACTCGTATGACGTTTAGATACTTGTCTACTTTAAGTAATGTGGCTACCAGTGGATGCAATACATTGCGGGCTCAATTATTTTGTATGAAAAAAAAAATACCTTAATTTCTAAAATAAATTTATGTAAATAGGTTCCCTAGGTCCGATAGTAATCGCCACTAAAATATTCGCCCGTATCAAATACACACGCTGTATACACCTATGTAGGTATACAGAAAAATTACCATTAAGGAATATGAAATACTGTGGGACAATTACCTGGAACTAGCAATGTACCAAAGAAAATTTTCCAAAATAGGAAATGTTCTCACGGAACGTTCTTGGTTTTGATCTTCGCACATTTGTTGCCAAGCCTTAGGGCTGATTTTTTTGACTCTTGATGAGTCGTTATAGTCACGAGAGTCTTAGAATGTTCAGAACAGGTGAACGCTGAAAGGTGAAAGGTTTCGCTCAGTCTATCCCCCACTCTACGAAATCAACGAATTTCGAATTAATCCTTATTCTGAACGAGAAAATGTGCTCAATGGCAACTTGCATGAGAATTTGCTCACGAATTGCAGTAATTTTAGGAAATTTTAAGACTGTTATGCAACTAGTCCAATGTTACCTGGAATATCACTTGTACTCGTAAATAGAGATGTGGGTATAAACGAGGACATTAAGAGTTGATAACATTGTTTACCATCGTCTGAAACAGACGAAAGTTTTTGCGAGAGTAATGGACACTTTACCGTACCATATTTGCAATTGTCACACTTCGACGTGCTTGTAACAACGTGAAAACTCAACCTAAAAGGAACTCTAACGACCAAGCATAAGGTCCAAGGCTAAAGCACATCTTATATTCACATTTATCAGATTCACAGAGTGCTCTCTGACGGTAAAAAGCTCTTGTAAAGAGGAACAGAAACCAGCAAAGCTTGCAAGCAAAAATAGGCCTAATATAAAACGACTTATGAAGCGTAATAGTCTGAGCTATGTTGGTTGAAGATTGACGAGTTTATAAGCTGTACACGCATTTATTCTCATATGGGTGTGTCAGGACAAATAGGGTAATATGAAACATCTTACTTGAACATATCTTTATCGTATATAATTACGCAGATGTCTCTAATTGCCACGAGCTCGTAACTACATTTACGTTACACGTATATTTAAGCAAAGAATATGAATTACGACTACAAATTATCCTTCATTCAGTACCTAAATGGGCTTTAATTACCTTCATAAATAATTACGAAGAGATACGAAGTATGCTCTTATTTTAAACCTTATCGCATTCTGAAGTCTTGTTTTAATTGTCAAATCTCGTTATTTATTTAGTGACAAGTTAATTTACAAGTTGTTTTTGTAATTTAGTTAATTGACTTTGTTTTCCCCAGAGACTGTTTAAGTGTTTATTTGTGTTAGTATTTAAAGATCAAAACGATCTTGGCTACTGATTTGATTCAATGTATTTACATTTGGCCCAGGAGTACTAAAACATTTATTCATTAAGTTTTCTTGATATTATCAGGTCAAGTCTCAATTGGAATAGTTTGTTTGAAATGTAAGAGATATTCTAAATTGTATGTAATTATTTCATAATGTAGTAGACAAAGTGGTAATGGGGTAAGCCATTAAGATACGAAAAACAACAACCAAATAAAGTTTTTTGGCAAATTACCTATTAAAAAATAGGCAAAATGACGATAATACTAGTTAATATATTCAAATGTTTCCTGATAAAAACTGTTGGAAGCATTTATTTTAAGAGATAAGCCTTAATCATTTCATATAATGGTTCTGTCATGTTTTTCTTTTATTAAGAATATGCTATTTTATCGAAACTACGACAGTAGAGAAACTAACACAAAGACTGCATCTACAGAAGCCAACCGATACCTTGGCAGTATTTTACAAAGATGTAATCGACAGTAGATAGTCAGACTTGTTTCTATTGAAGAACTTCCACTTTCATAAGTCGACACAGAAGATTTTCTGTCAAAACAAATTACTAATTGTCGTTTTTAGTAGGGAATAACAAATCTTCCTTAGATCTTGCTGGTGCAGAAAACGGAAATGAGTTTGATGGAACAGGTTTTTAATCAAGCTATCAATCTAAACTTTCCTTTGGTGGTTGAGTTACAAATATAGAAGAAAACAAGAAGAAAGATGAATTACCTATTGAAATGTTTCCTGAAGATGCCGCTGGTGCAGTAGAGGGCAATGGGGTTGACGCAGCTGTTGAGGAAGGAGAAACAGAAGCCGATGATACGCAGTGCGTGCCACCAGCCGTTGTAGTCCTCTTGAGCTGTCGGACTGTGGACAAAGAAATGTCATCATCATCATCATCATCACCCTATGATAGTCCACTGCTGGATGTAGGCCTCTCCTATTAACTATGCGTATAGACGCATTAGGAGGTAAATGCCCATAATCGCCACGCTGGGCAAGCGGATTGGCCATCGCAGTAATGTGTCCACTATAATGACGCTGCTGCCCATCACCAATCTTTAATCAAATATGGTCAGTGAAGAAATGTATTAGCATGTAAACTGTGATACTGGTATCTTTCTATTAGGGTGCTTCTTATTTTTGCAATTTTGTAGGATGTTCGAACCAATAAAGGAGCTCTTTGCTCTCCCGATTGCATTTTTATATGGGGCACCCTCTCATTTTGTTATTTGATATATAGAAAAACGACTAATCATTTTGCCTTTCTTGAACTTTGTACCTCGGTCGCGACCCCAAATTTTTTGTTTATAATAATTGAAAAAAAAAGACAAATATGGTTTACTTATCAAATAACAAAATGAGAGGGTGCCCCATAGAAAATTGCAATCGGGATAGCAAAGAGTCTTTTTTCTTTTTTCTTAAATAAGTTCTTTTTTATAATGGCACAACAAAGTGGCTCCACTCCACCTGTGGCCTATCCCACAAAACTTTACAAGCGTACAATTCTACAAAATTGTATGAATTCCCAAACAAATATTTCACAATTTTGTAGAATTGTACGCTTGTAAAGTTTTGTTGTATTGGCCCCTGATCGTAAGTGAAAACGAACACGGCGAGTAGAAAATAAGTTTTAGCAAATATATATAATATAACAAGGAAAAACAATGATTTACATTGTTTTTATTCATTAAGTACGTGGTTTGGATTTTTAAACGCATTTTTCAATAAAAAGATACTGATTTTAAGATTGTTTACATTTAGTTAAATATTTAACCGAACGGAGTATAATACAAAAAAAGGACAACCAACTGGAATACTAGACAAGGGGCCTATTTCTCGAAAGCTTGTAACTTGTAATTTTTGAAGTTCTTATCCGATAAATAGTGTCAAAAAGATACTTCTACTTGTATTACAACTATTACAAGTTAGAAGCGTTCGAGAAACGGGCCCTAGTCGGGGACGATGTCAAAGTGACTGTAAATCAAATTACATGAAATCTCTTATTACTTGATACAGTTCTAGAGTTGCCTGCCAATTTAGTTAAGTTAGTAGTAATAATATTTTCTTCGGTTACCGCGAGGATTACACATGAAATAAAACTATGAAAACGGATAAACTCGCGTATATTACCTAACTAATTTTAACTTTAATCCGACGTTTCGAACACTTTACAGTCATCCGCAGACCACGAACCCTGTAAAGTGTTCGAAACGTCGGAATGAAGTTAAAATTAGTTAATACACGCGAGTTTATCCGTTTTCATAGTTTTATTTCATTACTCGTAGTAGTAACAATTTTAGTTTTAGTTAGTTTTATAGCTACTGGCTTACTTACTGGCTTGGCTCAGTGACCCAAAGAGGATCTTGGCCTCCGAAACGAGAGCACGCCACTTGTCCCGATCCAGCGCGATTTCCCGCCATGAATCAGCGTGGAGTTGATGCAGGTCTGCCTCAACTACGTCGCACCAGCGGTACCTGGGACGGCCTACGGGTCGACGCCCGGTTGGCCTCCCGAAGTAGACTTTTCTGACTGCCCGATCCTCTCCCATTCTGAGTAAGTGACCGAGCCAACGAAGTCTGTAAGATTTAGTTTCGCCTAATATATTAGGTTCGGCCACCAACTCCTCGATTTCGGCATTCTTCCGGATCCTCCAGGTGCCATCTTCCCTTCTAACAGGTCCCAGGATCTTTCTAAGCACTTTCCTTTCCGCTACCAGGAGTTGGTTTTCCTCTTTCAGTGTTAGTGTCCAGGTTTCACAGCCATACATAAGAATGGGCCTAATGACGGTTTTATAGATTCTTACCTTCGTACTTTTACTGAGAAGCCTGGACACCAAAACTTTGTGGAGGGCAGCGCTGCATCGTAGAGCGTTCTGGATGCGTATTGCAATCTCCTCCTCTCTGGTGTTTGTATCAGTGACTGTGCACCCGAGATACCGAAACTTGTCAACCCCTTTATATACGGTGCCACCCACATGAAGACTGTCACGGCGAGCTCGTGTGTTTTTATACCGTTTCATGTGGAGGTATTCTGTTTTTGCTTGATTGATCCTGAGACCTATCTTGGCTGCTTCTTGTTCCAGGACCTTAGCCGCCTCTACCACCTGTTCACGGCTTTCCCCTAACAAAGCAAGGTCGTCCGCATATCCTATGACCTTGTGCGTTCCACCTAGCTCTAGTCCTATGTTAAGGGTTAGCACCTTCCGCACGACATGCTCTAGAGCCAGGTTGAAAAGCGCAGGAGACAGGGCATCACCTTGCTTTAGACCGGTAATTACCGTAAATTCATCTGTCAAGTCTCCCCCTACTCTTACTCTCATCCTGCTTTCCTTGGTTGCTGTGGCGATCATGGAAACTAGCTTCCTAGGGATCCCAAAATTTACGAGGATGGAATAAAGGGCGCCTCGGTCCACACTATCGTAGGCTTTCGTAAAGTCCACAAACAATGAGTGGACGCTGTGTGCGTACTCCCATCTTTTCTCCATTATCTGCTTTAGCAGAAAAATTTGGTCCACTGTGCCGCGGTTTCTGCGGAACCCACATTGGTAATCACCAAGGATTCTTTCCGCATATGGTTCAAGTCATTTCAGCAGCACATTAGACAAGATTTTGTACGCGGTAGTGAGCAGAGCAATCCCTCGATAGTTTGTGCACCTCTTCTTGGAACCTTTTTTGTGAACCGGGCATATGACACCTACGTTCCATTCCTGTGGTTGTTCCTCTAGTTCCCATATTTTCAGGAGAAGTTCGTACATTTTTGACTGAGTCGACCCACCACAGTGCTTCCAGACTTCCGACGGGATCCCGTCGATACCGGGAGCTTTGTGGTTTTTGAGTCGCATTATGGCTTGACGAACCTCGTCAAAAGTAGGGGGTAGGACTTCTTGGTCGAGAGCACTATCGTCATGCGTGGGAATCGGTTCGTCGAGAGGTGGGCAATTAAGTAGTTGCTGAAAGTAATCTGCCCACATGCTTTTTATCTCCTCTCTGGATGTTACGAGATTTCCACGATCATCTTCTAGTAGTTGAGAGACAGGTTGATACCCCTTCTTGAAGGAGCTCAGTTCTTTATAGAATGTGCGAGACTGGTTAGCCCTTAACAACGTTTCCATCTCTCTGACTATACCCTCCAGATGTGTTCTTTTAGCTCGTCTAATCATTCTTCTGAGTTTTATAGCTAAGGTTTTTATTTTTAGTTTTTATTGTGTAACTAGCATAGTCTAACTAAATAGAAACTGGACCATGGCAAAGGCCAGGATAACGCTAGGAAGAAGAAAAAAAAAGATTGTGTAACTAGCATGCATATGTTGATTTAAACTTTCACGATTATCACTCATATTTTAAAGACAAACGGGTCTTACTTAATCGTATAAACTTACGTTTAATTAGGCAGTCTGCCCACGGGTATTGTAACGTCATGCCCAAAACGTCAGGATATAATTAAACGTAAGTTTACGCGATTAAGACCCGTTTGTCTTTAAAATATAACTAGCATGTAAGTGATTATATGAATAAATCACATTCAACTTACGAATAGTTTGGCAAAACTTAATTAAAATATGAAACGATTTTAAAAAGGTGGTCACTTACAATCATTTTATACAAGTACTTCGGTGCAGCTTTTATGACATACTATTATTTTTGAGGCAATAGCTGTACCGAAGGGCAAAATAATGATTTAAAAGTATAATGATTAATTAGGCATACCCCAATGGTCATAATGGCATGCAATTGGCCGTGTGGTGACAGCAGTAAGAATACATTTGTCACCACCCCAACTCCTCCTGCGGGTGTCGTAAGAGTCGACTAAGGGATTTAAGTGTCACTTACCATTATTAAAAGATTGATGATGGGCAGCAGCGTCATCATAGTGAACACATTACTGCGATCGCCAATCCGCTTGCCCAGCGTGGCGATTATGGGCATTTACCTCCTAATGCGTTTATACGCATAGTTAATAGGAGAGGCCTACGTCCAGCAGTCGACTATCATAAGCTGATGATGACGATGTATGATGCATATACCCCAAACATGTTTAGCCCAGGTTTTTCTACAGGACACCAAAGTCAAGTTAGCCAAAACCCCGGAAGTTGCTCACTTATTTATGGCTGTCAGGACAACAGCTGCTCAATATTCCAAACTTGGTAACTTTCAGTTTAGTACAGAAGTTAAACTAATATTGACTGGGTTAGGAAGTTACTTGCGTCCGTTATTTCCATTTTGGGGTTAACTAAATCAACAACTTTGGGCACTATTTATTGAAATAATTCAAGATAATTGTAATTGTACTCAGTGCAATCTGCAGATGAATACCTATTCAATAATAATACTTGAACATTAAAAAAACACGAATCAAAAGATTCAACAAAATAGAATAAAATAAAATACTCTTGGTTGCACACCCTAAAAAAGAAGACATGTTTAAAACAAATGATTATACTCAACAGCTGGCCTCCTAGCCGAGATGACATTCTGCAATCGTATATTTTATTTATCACTGATCACTACAAATAGTATAAAATAAAGTCACTTTTTCTGTCCCTATGTCCTTTTGTACGCTTAAATCTTTCAGTTTGACGTAACGAATTTTGATGAGGTTTTTTTTAATAGGTAGAGTAATTCAAGAGGAAGGTTTATATGTAGGTATAGTACCCGTGAGAAGCCGGGGCGGGTCGCTAGTAAGTAATAAATGTATTCATGAGACCGATGGATTCGTAAGAAAAGTCACGTGACCATTTCCATTCATTATTATGGTCACGTGACTTATCGCTTATCGTACACGATTGCAGAAGCATATTGGCTAAGGTCTGCAGGCGGTCTAATAATAATTTGAACGATAAACAATTTGTTTTGTTCCATAAAAATTTTAATAAAATTACCTATCATTAAATTTGATTGAAATTCGTTTGTTGTAATGTATTAAATTATTTCTGAGGTAGGCAGTCTAAAGAATATAGTGCTATTGTATTATTATATTTCATGCATATAGCTATTATATTCACCTCCATTGTTTCCTTCGACAACGGTTCGCTAAGTAACCGAATCAGGGGACTGAAAACGTCTTTCAGATTTTGTATTAATAAGATAAATAATAGAATATAGAAATAAGAGACTATTCATGAAGTTTCAAGCGGTTTGAACTTATTCGATGGTTGAAATATCTAGATTATTTTATGAAAGGACCATTGTTAAGTATTTTTTAAATTATTAGAAATATGAATATTTTATAGCTTAGTCAGAAAGATTAATAAAAGTTTTCTGGCTTCTCTTACAAGCTTTTCAACCGCCTAATTTCTTTGGTCAAATTTTTGACAAAGTTTGTTTACATTTTAAAGTTATTTTTGGCTATTTGGTAAGTAGCTGTTGTGGGCTTATGACCAGAGATCGGACAAATGTGCGTCATTGCTCGCAATAATATGGACATGACTCCAAAGTTGATGAAATTAACAGTTAAACGAATAAATTCTTGAAATTTGATTTTTGGACGCAAATTTATCCGATCTCTGCTTATGACAGAGCATCGATAATATCATAAATGGTTCATTCTAAAGTTCGTTGCAGAAAATCGACCATGTAAAAAACAACACCCGTTACCTCAATTTACAACAATATGTTTAAAAAAATGTACATTTTGTTTAATTCAAGATATTAATAAAAAATTAAATCCATTTCAAGAAACATTAATATCAACTTTGTTAGTCGAGACAAACACGAACTGCAATTTTAGAATGACTCAAATATGTTACAAAAGAAATTAGGCTGTTAAAATACTCGTGACAATGACCACTGTATGCATTAATTTAATAGTTCATCATCAGCCTATGATAGTCCACTGTTGGACGTAGGCCTCTCCTATTAAATATGCGTATAGACGCATTAGGAGGTAAATGCCAATAATCGCCACGCTGGGCAAGCGGATTGGCGATCGCAGAAATGTGTCCACTATGATGATGCTGCTGCCCATCATCAATCTTTTACCAAATAATGGTCAGTGACACTTCAATCCCTTAGTCGACTCTTACGACACCCGCAGGAGGAGTTAGGGTGGTGTCAAATGTATTCTTACTGCCGTCAGCACACGGCCAAAGTATTTTAATATTTATTTACCTTTAAACTAAAAAGAAGTAAAGTTGGCAGACTTAATTCAAGGCTACATTTTTCTGCCCAGTCAATCATTAGGACAAAAAGATGTTGTATGATAGATTATGTTATGTAGGCGTACCCTCGTAGCACATTCTGTAGCTATTAAATAGTCAAACGTTAGATGCCTTGAGATACGAATCGTAGCGCATTGTAGCGAGTAGCACGGCGAAGTAAGAAAATACGACTGTAGGTACGCGTAGATTCGTTTCTCGTAGCGCATATGGCCTATTCATTCTCAGTGTCTTTTAAATCAAACTGTCCTATGATATGATAGTATTTTATACATAAAACAGCACTTAGGCATACAAAAGTTCAGTGTGAGGGGGGGGGGCAAGCGCCCCCATTGCCTCCCCCCTGGATCCGCGCCTGGGACAAACTCCTATAAAGGAGAGGCCTTCGTCCAGCAGTGGACTAATATAGGCTGATGATATGATTGGGGTTGTATCGGCCATTGGCGCATCTGAACGCATGTTCAATAGAATATTTTTTTTCCTTACCAGTAGTAGAACCACATCATGAAGACGTGCGATGGGAGGAAACAGGCGGCGAAGACGAGCACGAAAGCGAGCACTGTCAGTGCGACTTTCCTCCTTGCTCGCATCTGAAACAAACACAATACTATTAGAAGAAATACGTTTATTTAACCAGTCTCACTACCAAAACCAACTAAAATACGGAGACAGCTAAATAGTACTATTGGTAGATGTCTACCGATATAGTTGAATTCTTCATATTAACCTGTAGGCTTATGATGGTACCGCGTCTAATCGTTTGTCGGCGTTGCCGTCACGTTCTAACAAGTATGAAAATGCGAAAGTGACGCGTAACACGATAAATTGATAAAACGGGACCATCATAAGCCACCTGGTTCCGTAGTCGTATCATTCCGAATCTTAAAACAAACTACACTCGCGGTCAAAGAATACGGGTCGGGTCTAATTTTTTATAGAAAATACTGCAAACGGGCTGATTTACTTCTTCATGAATTAATCATACAATCCAAATAACTACATGATCGTAGAAATATTGGCGCAGACAAAATATTTTAGTTTAAAAATAAAATAAGTAAAAAAAGTTTTAAGTTAAACGGTTTTTATTGCACCAAAAACTAGAAAATAAAAATTTATTGTATCTAACCGTAGATGCTACTTTCTGTAGATTACTCACGTGAAACTATTATCACTGTAGTCTTCCCAAGTCGGATGCTGAAAGCTACGTTTAGCCTCTATGTCAGTGGATTAAGCGTTACCTAATCGGAAACTTTTACCAATCTAAAATAAAAATGTAATGTAATAATCCGAGAGGCTCACACTCCCTGTCTATCAACTGGAGGACCGCAGGTCCGAGTGCACGTCCTACGCAAACCACCTGCGCTGTCAGCCTATCAACCGGAGGGCCCGAGGAACCCGAGGGGTATACTCATACTTTCTGTCTCATTAACCGGATGACTGCACGTCCAACGGCTGGCCCTACGCGAACCACTCACGCTGTCACTCTATCAGCTGGAGGGGCGCAGGCCCGACGGCTCGCCCTACGCGACCGACTCACTCTGTCACTCTATCAGCTGGAGGGCTGCAGGCCCGACGGCTCGCCCTACGCGATTCACTCATGCTGTCACTCTATCAGTTGGAGGGCCGCAGGCCCGACGGCTCTCCCTTCGCGATCCACTCACGCTATTATTCTATCAGCTGGAGGGCCGCAAGCCCGACGGCTCGCCCTACACGATCCACTCACGCTGTGAGTGTATCAGCTGGAGGGCCGCAGGCCCGACGGCCCGCCCTACGCTAACCACTCAAGCTGTGCGTCTATTAGCCGGAGGGCCGCAGGCCCGACGGCTCGCCCTACGCGATTCACTCACGCTGTTACTCTATCATCTGGAGGGCCGCAGGCCCGACGGCTCTTCCTACGCGATCCACTCACGCTGTCATTCTATCAGCTGGAGGGCCTCAAGCCCGACGGCTCGCCCTGCGCGATTCACTCACGCTGTCACTCTATCAGCTGGAGGGCCGCAGGCCCGACGGCTCGCCCTACGCGATTCACTCACGCTGTCACTCTATCAGTCGTGACCCTATGAGTCTATCAGCCGGCGGGCTGCAGTAATGACATACGGTACTAAACCGCGGTCGCTTACAATGGGCCTCATAAGAAGGCTCCAAGTCACCCAAAGGGCAATCGAGAGGCCTATGCTAAGAGTCGCTCTGCGAGATCGGATTAGAAATGAGACCAGCAGAACCAAAGTAACCGAGCTCTTTATATCGCTAAACTGATGTGGGCGGGGCTTGTCGCGCGTGGAACCGACGGCCGTTGGGGCGGTAAGGTTCTCGAGTGGCGGTCACGTTTCGGAAGGCGCAGCGTGGGTAGGCCCCCCCACAAGGTGGACTCATGACCTGGTGAAGGTCGCTGAATGCGGGTGACAGAGGGCCGGTTCTTGTGGTAATCTTTGTGGGTGGCCTATATTCACCAGTGAACGCCTTTCGGCTGATATGATGATGATGATAATTAAATCCGTATGTTTCTGCCTAATGTCTTAAGCAGTACTTCAAAATCTACATATCGCTAAACCTAGCGGTTGTGGCAGGCAGTAACACTGGAGTATCAGATTTGAGGAGTTGGACATTAGTATTAAATTCGCATGTTTTTACTTCATATCAAAAGAACTTCTTTAAAATCAAGATATCGATAAAAGATAATCCTTGCGGTTATTGTAGGCAGTACTGCAGCATCAGGAGTGAGGAGTTGGAAGTCAAGATTAGGCTGTTAGTATTTGATTATGCCAAACATGCTATACTTTCATTTACACGTGTCCAACACTCTCGGTTAAGGTAAGCAGTACGTTTGCAGCATCAGGCTTTGAGGATACAAGGATACAAATATTAAAATATTGCATTGTCATGGGGACTTGATAAGAGTTCCAAATTTTATTGATTTCGGTGCAGTAGAAGTGGTCGAAAAATCGATCACAAGATTTGAAGCATCGACGACAGTTGATACGCGGTGAAGTTAATAAAAACCGTTTAAAAATCGCCAAAATTATATTAAAGGCTCTCCGGCTCTCGTGCGTAGTGATAAACACGTAAGTTTAACCGTTTAGTTATAGTTACTCGCAACTAAGCACTAGTGCTTGGCCGTGTGGTGACGGCATTAAGAATACATCACCACCCCATCTCCTCCTGTGGGTGTCGTAAAAGTCGAGTAAGGGATTGGTGTCACTGACCATTATTTGATAAAAGATTGATGATGGGCAGCAGCGTCATCATAGTGGACACATTACTGCGATCGCCAATCCGCTTGCCCAGCGTGGCGATTATGGGCATTTACCTCCTAATGCGTCTATACGCATAGTTTATAGGAGAGGCCTACGTCCAGCAGTGGACTATCATAAGCTGATGATGAAGCACTAGGCACTAGTTTTTAGAATTATAACTAACGTGAAATATTATAAATATGAAGCACTAGTGCTAAGGCGGGAGCAAAAATTTACTACTTTTAGTGCATTTTGCTCCCCGGACAGCGGGCTTTAATAGCGTGTTAAGTTATCATTAATGTCGTATAAAAATACGTGTTCGTTATTACTTAAGGCTTCTTTGTTCGCTAATTGAAGTGTAGCTTCATAATCATTTTAGGTACCATTGAAAGGATTCATGCTATTAATACCTTACTTGATTACATACGCCTTAATTAGTTCCTGTATTTCGTATAGGTACGGTCGAGGAAATTGAATGTTTAGCAGTTTATAGCTCACTTTACATTAGACGTCTTAGTACATATATTTATGACAACCAAGTTAACTTGAACCGCAAAGTGCTAAACATTCAATTTCCTCGACTGTACAAATAAGTCGAATTTGTTGTTTATGAGGATTCTTAGGAATTATGTCAGCCTCCTATTGAGTATGCGTATACGCATAGTTAATAGGAGAGGCGTACGTCCAGCAGTGGACTATCATAGGCTGATGATGATGATGATGTCAGCCTCCGTAGCCTAGTTGGTAGTGACCCTGCCTACGTAGCTGAAGGTTCCGGGTTGGAATACCGGCGAGAGTATTATTTGTGTATTTTTATTTATCACAAATAGTTGTTCAACAATACAAATAAAAACTCAACCATGGTGTCAGCCTCCGTAGCCTAGTTTGTAGTGACCCAGCGTGCAAAACCGAAATGTCTTTAAATTCTACAAGATAATCAATATTAATATTTTAGCTTATATTATGTCCCACTGCTGGGCATAACCTCCTCTCATTTATAAGAGGGATTGGGCTATAGTCCCCACGCTGGCCCCAAGTGGGTTGGGAACTTCACGTACTCCTTTGAATTTCATTGCGAAGGTAGGTATGCAGGTTTCCTCACGATGATTTCCTTCACCGAAAGCTAATGGTTAATATCTTTTCTCAAACATGCAATGAAATGTTGTCATTATGTTCGTCATAATAGGCTTTAAAGTATGACGTTGTAGGCGGATGACCTCGAGATAACAGTAAAGGATTTTCATACGAATTTAACGGCCTAGGCCGGTAAGTAATTTTTTTTTAAAACATGGCATCGGTTTTCATGTTAAGGCTAAACAGCTAAATTCTGTTTTTTTGACTGTCGTATTTTTTATTTCATTGCATATATTATGTTTGAGAAAAGCACTATACAAATACATGCCTCGCCGTGAAATGGGCTTACCGGCTTCGTATCACTGTCCGGCCACACTACGTTCGGCCGTCCATACCTACTCAGCCAATAAGCCCATCTTTCCCGGCATCTGCAGTAATGTACTATTACAGTTTCGGAAAAAATCATTAGTACGAGCCAGGATTTGAACTCACGACCTCTGGATTGCCGTCGAACTAAACCACTTGGTCACCACCGCTTTCATTTACAAAATAGTTCAAGGAACATTCATCATATCAATGTTGTTGTTGAGTTGAGCGGAACTGATATTTGAAGCGGAACCAAACTGCCCGAAAACTTAGGCAGTAGTTCAAACGACCGGAGTAAACTTTGATATCGTTTCCCATTATGTGTAATGGACAGTCGCGGCCATAATAACTAAGTAGCCACCACTCACAAACATCAGCAGTGTTGTTTCACTAAGGAAACCGCCTTGCTAACAGCGCTGTGTCAGCGCTGCGGCAGCGTTGAGCCTAAAAATGGTATTCACTAATGCACTTTAAACGACACTAGCGCTCGGCGACGAATGCGGCGTGAGCTGGAACTACACTGCGTCGAGAGTTACCGCCTACAGTTCGACGACGAGCTGTTCTATGTTAGTGAATACCGTTTTTCGCAGCGACGACGAAGTGAAGGCTGTCTCGTCGTCGAGCTCGTTGACGAACGCAGCGTCGAATGTGTGAATAAGAGAATAGCATAGCTGAGCAGGCCTGCTACCGCAAGCACCAAAAGTCCGTAAATTGTCGGATTTTAGAATTATTTTATTTTTTATTATTTTGAGATTTGTCTTTGTCACTCCAACGAAGGCGTCAATAGAGAAAACCGATTTTTATTTGTGTGGCAAATAACCGGTTATTAACTGGTTTTTCCATATTTGCGAAAATCGGTTTGCACGCCCCATACTCTATTGTCAAGGCATTAGAGTGCATATTCAGATACGTTTGAGCACCGTGGCTGCTCCGATAATGAACGATATGAAGTGTTACCAAGTAGATTTTATTAAGTCTAGTATCATCGTAATAGCGGTTTATTATCGGAAATATGTTTTGGACACCGCATTGAAGTCGTAGGCACGCAAACATATGGTTTGTAGACCGCAAACATAGGAACGAGACTGAGCTTCAGCTTATAAAGCTCGTAAGAACCAAAAATGGCTGAAAACCGAATTTCACGTGTCACTTCTCCAGTGCAGTGAGTTTTGGACTTTTTCTACCACTAACTAAGACTAATAGACCACTATTTGAAGAGAAAGATGAGAGAAATTAAACATGCTAGTATAAATGCAATGAAGAAAGCGATCGTATTTCAATGGCACATACCACTACCACTGCATCGCAAACGTGCTGCGTGACGTGTGATTTACGCAACAGCTGCGAAAGTTATCTTAATTAATTAATTAAGATAACTTCCGCAATAAATTAAATAAATAATTAAATTAATAATTATCTTAGTTTCTAAGTAAATTGATGTGAATAAATATGTTATCTTAGTTTCAAAGTACATTGCTGTGCCTCTACGGGCTGCATATTATAATCATCATCATCATCATAACCATATCAGCCGAAAGACGTCCACTGCTGAACATAGGCCTCCCTCAAAGATTGCCACAATGACCGGTCCTGCGCCACCCGCATCCAGCGGACTCCTGCGACCTCCACCAGGTCATCGGTCCACCTTGTGGGGGGCCTACCCACGCTACGCCTTCCGGTACGTGGCCGCCACTCAAGAACCTTCCCGCCCCAACGGCCATCGGTTCTACGCGCAATGTGCCCCGCCCACTGCCACTTCAGTTTAGCGATTCGGAGAGCTATTTCGGTTACTTTGGTTCTGCTGCGGGTGGTCTCATTTTTAATCAGATCAAGCAGAGAGACTCCTAGCATATAATTATGTATGTATTACGTATTACTGTTGTAATATATGTGTGCAATAAACAATTTGATTTGATTTGATTTGATTTGATTTGAAGTTGAAGACGGGTTCAAATCCCACCCCTGGCTTCGGTATTTTTTCTTTGGTTCTACTCTATTTAAAAATCATAAAAAATCCCTATTGCATTTATTTTTTTCTAGTTCGTACCATTTCTACAGAAAGATACACATTTCGCATTTACATAATATTATTGAAAACATCTTTCAAGCATTGACTGAAACATCAAACATTTTCTAAATCCCATCCAAAACACAAATAAAACCAAAAATAAATCTCGCTTCATCTACATTCAAAAAGTTTGTTTGAAAACCGTAAATCAGCTAACTCAAACAGTGTATAATGGATACTAAAAATAAATAAGAATACAATTTTATCACAACAATATTCAGTGTTTTCTGAAAGTTGACGTTCGGCACTTAAAATACGACGTGACTGGAATTTCTCGTGCCGTTCGTGAATATGTCAAAGAAAATTCAAGATCAATGTAGGTCATCATCATCGGCCTGTTTCAGTCCACTGCTGGACTTAATCCGGAGAGGATTACGTCCAGCACTGGACGCCATCCATACGCGTGTAGGTACGTCAATAATATATCACATATCACATTCATGACTTTTTGTAGGAGCGTGTATAGTAAGCGGCACATGTTCGCATGTAGATAGCATATTATTTTGGTACTTTTGCAGAAATTAATGATTTGCTTTATTTCTGCAGCAATAATTGAAATATCAGCTATTTCTAGCTAGCGTCAAAATTATATAAAAGAAGTAAAAAAGTTTTAAGTTAAACGGTTTTTATTGCACCAAAAACTAGAAAATAAAAATTTGTTATAACTAACCGTAGATGCAACTTTCTGTAGATTACTCACGTGAAACTATTATCACTGTAGTTTTCCCAAGTCGGATGCTGAAAGCCACGTTTAGCCTCTATGTCATTGGATTAAGCGTTACCTAATCAGAAACTTTTACCAAACTGAAATAAAAACGTGGGGCGTACGCAATTGTGATTACGCTATAGTGACTTATAGGTAGTTATTTAAAAACACACATATAAATCAAGACAGCAATAGTGTAATAAGTTTTGTTCTGGCCTTGATAAAAGCTATTTAGTGGAAGTGATGGAACAGATGGATGATTAATTGCAAAATTAAAGCTACAATTACATATTTTGAACTTGTGTGTTTCTTTCTTCATAATAACGCCCCACGTTTTTATTTTAGTTTAGTAAAAGTTTCCGATTAGGTAACGCTTAATCCACTGACATAGAGGCTAAACGTGGCTTTCAGCATCCGACTTGGGAAAACTACAGTGATAATAGTTTCACGTGAGTAATCTACAGAAAGTTGCATCTACGGTTAGTTATAACAAATTTTTATTTTCTAGTTTTTGGTGCAATAAAAACCGTTTAACTTAAAACTTTTTTACTTATTTTATTTTCAAGTTTTTAGTGCAATTGTTAAGTTAATTTCCGATACTATACCGATGTTGTTTGTAATATGTAATACAATTATGCATGCTAAGTAGCGTTTATACTCTCGCGCTTTCATCACGAATCACGACACATATGTAAACGTAATGGACATTATTTTATGTGTAACGGGAGGCGAATCCCTGCTGAATAGATATTTTTAGAAATCCGACACCATTTTTTTTAATTTAATATCTCGATTGACAAATAAAAACCAAAGGCTCGGCGTGGTTAATGTAAGGTTGAATGCCCGAACCGAAGTATCTCAAATGGACGTGTTATTCATACAATAAGTACCTTAGATAACAGAGATCTGACAATAAGGAATATATCAATCAATTTGGTTTATTGAGAATTTCAAGTTTACATTTTTATACAAGTCGAATTTCGAGACTATAAAATATAAACTCATTCTCTGAGTCGACCAACCGGAGGACCGCAGGTCTGACGGAAAATCCGACGCGAACCGAGGGCCTAAAGGGTCAATCCATGCAATCTATCAACCGGAGGGCCATGGGCCCGACGGCAATATGGCACGCACTACGTGAATCCGAGAGACTCACTCTCTCTGTATATCAACTGGAGGACCGCAGGTCCGAGTGCACGTCCTACGCAAACCACCTGCGCTGTCAGCCTATCAACCGGAGGGCGGCAGGCCCGACAGCTGGCCCTACGCGATTCACTCACGTTGTCACTCTATCAGCTGGAGGGCCGCAGGCCCGACGGCTCTCCCTATACGATCCACTCACGCTGTCACTCTATCAGATGGAGGGCCACAGGCCCGACGGCTCGCCCTACGCGATTCACTTACGCTGTCACTCTATCAGCTGGAGGGCCGTAGGCCCGACGGATCGCCCCACGCGAACCACTCACGCTGTCACTCTAACAGCTGGAGGGCCGCAGGCCCGACGGCCCGCCCTACGCAAACCACTCACGCTGTGAGTCTATCAACTGGAGGGCCGCAAGCCCGACGGCTCGCCCTACGCGATCCACTCACGCTGTCATTCTATTAGCTGGAGGGCCGCAGGCGCGACGGCTCGCCCTACGCGAATCACTCACGCTGTCACCCTATGAGTCTATCAGCCGGAGAGCCGCAGCAATGACATACGGTACTAAACTGTAGTCGCTTACAATGGGCCTCATAAGAAGGCTCAAAGTCACCCAAAGGGCAATGGAGAGGCCTATGCTAAGAGTCTCTCTGCGAGATCGGATTACAAATGAGACCATCCGCAGCAGAACCAAAGTAACCGATATAGCTCTTCGAATCGCTAAACTGAAGTGGGCGGGGCAAGGCAGGTTTTCGAGTGGCGGTCACGTACCGGAAGGCGCAGCGTGGATAGGCCCCCCACAAGTTGGACTCATGACCTGGTGAAGGTCGTTCAATGCGGTCGTCACAGGGCCGGTCCTTGTGGCAATCTTTGGTGGAGTCTATATTCACCAGTGAACGTCTTTCAGCTGATATGATGATGATGATGATAATTAAATCCGTATGCTTCTACCAAATATCTAAAGCAGTACTGCAAAATCTACATATCGCTAAACCTAGTGGTTGTGGCAAGCAGTAACACTGGAGTATCAGATTTGAGGAGTTGGATGTTAGTATTAAATTCACATGTTTCTACTTAATATCTAAAGAACTTCTTTAAAATCGAGATATCGATACTTAAAAGATAAACCTTGCGGTTATTGTAGGCAGTACTGCAGCATCAGGAGTGAGGAGTTGGAAGTCAAGATCAGGCTGTTAGTATTTGATTATGCCAAACATGCTATACTTTCATTTTCACGTATCTAACACTCTCGGTTAAGGTAAGCAGTACGTCTGCAGCATCAGGCTTTGAGGATACAAGGATACAAATATTATAATATTGCATTGTCATGGGGACTTGATAAGAGTTCCAAATTTTATTGATTTCGGTGCAGTAGAAGTGGTCGAAAAATCGATCACAAAATTTGAAGCATCGACGACAGTTGATACGCGGTGAAGTTAATAAAAACCGTTTAAAAAACAAAACAAATTATTATGTCCTAGTTATTTTGTCCTCGTTTCCCACAGGAAAAGTAAATTCCTATTGCATTATCGCACTTTGCCCATATCTGTGAAAGTTAGATTAGTATCGCGAACTCCTATACACTGTGGGCCTAACCTAACGGACTGACTACGAATACTGACATTGTTACGAATGAAAAATGTTGCTGGTGGTGGGACCTCGTTCAGCGTCCGCCCGGATAGCTACCAGCTAGCACCGTCTTACCCGTTAACCTGCCACTAAATAGCAGTGTTTGCACTGCTGTGCTTCGGTTTGGGGGTTAAGATAGCCGGAGTAATTACTGACATAGTCAGAGGCAATCCATCTAAGTCCTCAGGGTAAGCAGCGCATAAGCGATTTTTGGTCACTATGAAAATGAAAAAAAAAAAGATAAGATAAATAAATTGCACCTCAATTTTAAGATTTGTGTTACGAGTAGTAGTAGAATAACGTAGGTACATAGGTACATAAAAACACGAATCCAAAATAGTGAGTGACAATAATTTGAATCATCCGTGTCCTACAAACACTTCTATAATCTTTTTTGCTTACATGCATCACGAGAGTAATAGAAAAGTGAAATATATTTTATCTTAAAACTATTTTTTTTGCTTGCAAGTGTGATGAAAAACATTGTATACATCACAGTCGGTAAGCGGAATACTAACTAGAGTCATTGAAAGCTTTAAACACTCTCTTTAGTAATACTGCACTTACCTCCCTAGATGCACAATGTACTATTAAATAACGCCTAACTGTAATGCCTCGAGGAAAACTCAAACGCTACATGTTACGTGGCGTCGCATTGTCCATGATGGTTGACCATCATGGACAACGCGACGATTGATTGATCAAAGCACGACAAATCCTGGTTCGCCTCACTAAAGGAGAAGCGTATGAGGCGCCACGAGCAGGCCTCCAACCCTCGACCACCTGGGGGAGCACACACCTGTCGTGTGTGTGGACTCGGGATCCTCTCCCGCATTGGGCTATACATACAGCCACGAACGCAAGTGTCGTTTGGATGCTGCTTAAAACATCTGATACAGATGGAAAGGCCTATACAAGGCGCCCACGAGGAAAGGAAAAAATTCTAACAGCATATTCCTGAGACTAAAAGAAACAAAAAATGTTAAATTGGTGTTGGTCAAATCTGCAAAAAAATTGGAATTAATTAATCAAACTATCGCGAAAAATGCACTTAAAAGTTTTTTTTTTACATTTGCTAGGTAATTAAAATATTTTTGTTCATTTGATTTCTGTCAATTAAGTGTGATAAGACATGGTGACAAAATCGTTTCCTAAAATGCGTTTATCATAGCGTAACGGTCTAAAACGGTTTTTAGAAAAAAACAAATTTTCTCTTAAAAAAGACTGAATCCAGAAAATTACATATGACATTTTTAACTTAAAATCCAAGACCAGAAATCCGCTGTTGATTTTTTTCCTTTCCTCGTGGGCACCCTGCTTGGGGGCTTCCCTGTACTTATATTTGGGAAAATAAATCATACATTTCCGGGTTGCCATGCTTCAGCTTCACAATATACGTACAGAAAAACCTTGATAAGTGGAAGCCGGACATTCGAGAGCATTCTTTACTTGCGATATATTCCGTCCCATAAATTCAGCTCCATAAAATGTCATTTATATTGGTTGTGGCGAATACGGGACACATTAGTTACGGCAAACGATCCAATTATGAAGTCTAAAGTGTAATGATTGGGTCATATTTTCTTTAGATTAGATTTCCTCGTATATAGTTGGCTAGGACATCTTTCAGAGTCGCCTGACTCGTGGGTGACATTTTAGGCGGGGAATTAAAAAAATCTTCGGAACGTCATACTTTGTATGGGGATTAAGAGAATATAGTTTTGGTTTTCTATTATGGATTTAAGGAAATACACTAAAAAATATTAGTTGACGTGACTTGCGCTCAATTAAAATTAACAAAAAACAAATAATGATGTCTATACGATAAACGATTATTAATAACCAAAGTGAGAAATAAAATGCAGTCTAAATAATACAATTTAAATTATAAATAGTTTCGTTTCGTTTATGAGATTCATGTTTTAGAAATTAACTCATTTCACCACTTAATGAAATTTCTGGAACATAGAAAACGTTAAAGTATAAAAATATTAGTTTTTTTAAATAATTTTATCTTGTGAACAGGCGAAAGCACTAAGCCAGTATGCCTCGTAAAAAAATTAGCACCAACCTACTACTTATGTTCCTCATTATTTTTATTAATCATAGACAATTAGTGATACGGTAAGGAAAATAAATGTCAACAAAATTTGGCCGGTCGGAAAATATGCTACTATAGCTGAAATGAGGTTAGGGGAGCCAATTACAGTTTAGCTTATTTGACAGATGTCAAATAATATGGAAATTAGGGCGTCGAAAAATTCGTATTTTTGTCACGTCGCGCGGGAGTTTTATTTGCCAGGCACGCACTTTGGAACTACAAATAGTGTTGTTTTCCTTCAATGAAGATAAATACGCAATGTTGATCACAGATGGCGCCGAAATGGTTGATACAAGTTGAAGGTTTCGTATCACAAAATGGCTGCACCGTTTATATTCAAAATAGTTTGCTTCAGTTAGGGCCTGTTTCAACTTCTCCGAGTATATACTGTGTGTTACCATCATTCAGGCCTCTTTTGAATTTGAGCAATAGGATGCAGACTCTTATTGAAATCCTAAATATGTTTTAATTAAGATCTTAATATTTAAATTTATGTAACTAATGCAAGACTAGTACGAGTGAGAAGCAATGAAATTCAAAATGAATCGTTAATTTAGCAATTTTTTACATTTGACAATGACAGATATCAGCCATTCGCAGTGTTTGACAACTAATCAATACACGCTTTACATTAATCGTTCAAAGGAAAAAAAACTGTACCTACAGTTAATTTAAAGATTTGTCAACTGTTGATACTTAGCAGCGCAATGTGCCTCGCCCACTCAGTTCAGCTTAGCGATTCGGAGCGCTATATCATCGGTGATAAAAAGGTACCCTAAATCGCCATGATGGCCAAACGGATTAGCAATTACAGTAGCGTATCCACTATGATGATGCTGCCCATCGTCAATATAGGAATGGTTGACACTCCAACCCCTTAGTCCACCCTTACGAGGCCAAGAATCGTTGGGGTGGTGACGAATGTATTTCTTACTGTCGTCACCACTCAGCGATGACAAGTGTTGGCCCCCCTCGGCTACCAAGCTCTGAGGAATTCTTGGGCTGCTTTTAAGTGATAACTCGTAACGTATTCGTACAGTTTAAATAAAGAAAACGAGTTACAAGAACACTCTTGAGCGTCGCTTGACATTCTTAAAAAAGTAGTGTAACACAGATAACATAAATCGGCTCTACGCGCCAAAAATGCACATTATGGCGGGATATGAGAACAGTCACGATGACAATCCTACAATGTTGGTACACTGTGTTAGCCTTACTATTTTATTAACAACTAGCGACCCGCCCCGGCTTCGCACGGGTACTATACCTACATAGAAACCTTCCTCTTGAATTACTCTACGTATAAAAAGATTTAAGCGTACAAAGGGACATAGGGACAGAAAAAGTGACTTTATTTTATACTATGTAGTGATGATGATACTAATTATTGTATATGACAGATAACTTCTGACCATTACCTTCTCCTTAAATCTAACAATAATAGCCTCGGGGTGACCATGTATAAAAAGGGTATTACAAAGTATGAAAATGAAAACACAAGGTACAAAATCATAAATCAATATTCTTCTACTGTTGGCTGCATTCCCTTCTATTTGTGTGCAGAGTGCACTCGGAACTGCAGATCCCACTGACAGATAGCATAGCACTTCAGTTGCAGTGATGATTGGACTGCACTTGTCAATTTGCATTGATGTTGATGCTACATTAGTTGCTTGCAGATTAGGGAAAAGGGTATCCGATTACTTCTGAAAATTACATACAAAAGTAATCGGAAAGGGTAATAAATATTACTTTTTGCCCAACTCTGGCACTACCGCGAAAATCGAAATTCGCAAATTTCGAGGATTTTTCTCTGTCACTCAAACGAAGGCGTCATTAGAGTGAGAGAGACAAATCCTCGAAAGTAGGGCCGCTGGTTGCTTGCATGGACATTTCATGAATTAAATATTTTAACCTCACATAATGTATTTAAGTACATGAATGGCCTCGAATAACTAACTAATGTCAACCTCTGCAGTCTAGTTAGTAGTGATCTTGCCTACGAAACTGGAGCTTCCGGGTTCGAATCCCGGCAAGGGCATTGTTTGTGTGTTTATTCATCACAAATATGTTTTACTTGGTCGTGGCTACGTCTACATATTTAAGTAGGTATCTATTATATACAGGCTGGAAATGAGTGACCCGACAAACTTGTATTCCTGACCACATTACATTCGAACTTTTCTGGTTTCGGCTTAGTTTCAGAGAAAATTTCTTGTTATTAATAGTACATTGTGCATCAAGGGAGGTAAGTACGGAATTACTAACGAGAGTGTTAGAAGGGACTAGGGCTTTTATGACTAGAGTTAGTATTCCGCTTACCGACCGAGATGCATACAATGTTTTCCATCACACTTGCCGACAAAAAAATAAGTTTTAAGACATACTTAATATTATTAAATGACGCAGGTACTGACATTTCTATTACTCCCTAGGGAATTTCACTTTTCTATTACGCCCGCTACGCGCGCAAGCAATGGCGCGCTTAGACAGCAAGTGTGATGAAAGTGTTTTTTTATTTCTTTGGATATCAAAAATGCACTGGTCAAGTCTGTCGCGTTACTCATGACCACCCCGTATATATCGACCCTTGGTACCTACATCGCAAGCTTTAATTGACTTTACCCTGGGACCAGGTCGGTTTGTGTAAGATGTCCCTAGATGTTTATTATCATTTATTCAAGTAAAATGAAAAACTACGTTCCCGTTTTATTCATGACATTCAATGTACCTAATCAATTCACAGAAAGTTGGTTTGTAGATCAACCTAATCCCACCTTAAGCTTCAAGGTGGTTCGAATGGAATACTAAAATTATTTTCACCATCCCCTAATAAAATATGCACCCGTATATATATAATAATAAAGCTAATAAACCATATAATAATAAAGCGCCGAATATGCACATCTTGGAAGAAATATTGGACCATGAGAGAAATCTTGAAATGGCCAGGAATCAGACTTAAAGAGAAAAGAAGAGTGTACAACATATGCATCTTACCCTGCATGATATATGGGTGCCAAACCTGGGCACTAAACAAAAAAGATATCCGAGATTTAGAAACCTGCCAGCACAACATGGAACGAAGCATCCTAAACATTAGAAAAATAGACAAAATTACATTAAAAGATATTCGATTACGAACAAAATTTCATGATGTAACAAATAAAATTAAAAAAATTAAGTGGAGATGGGCAGGACACATGATCAGAAATAAACAAGAAAAGTGGACAAAACTGATCACAGAATGGTACCCCATGGATGGGAAACGGAAAAGAGGAGGACAACTACGCCGCTGGGAGGATGACTTAAAAAGAATAGGTGGACATATTTGGAGAAGAACCGCTTTGGACAGGAAAGAGTGGAAATCTTTAGAGGAGGCCTATGCCGGAGGGCAAGACGACTATGCCGATGTCTAAAAAATATATATATTTATGTTAACAATTATTATTGTAGTCGTTAAATAAAGGCTATAAAATAAAATAAAATAAAAAAAAATAAAATATACGTGTCAAATAAATGTCAGATGTACTTTTCTTTTATATGCCTGGAGAAAAGGACAGTAATAATTTTATCTGACGCATATAATTTTATAGGTTGTGAAACAGGTTGTAAGGCGCGCAGGTCTCGAAATTACCGAAGGATTGAAAATAAAACTAGACCTTTTAAGGTCAAACGCCAAAAAGCCCTAAATAAATAACGAATAATGTTGTCAGACGGCAACGTGACAATTTTAACGATTAGGCACAGTCACACTCACAAGTATTATCAAACCGCGATGAGAATGGGATTCGAAAGTACTGTTGACACAACAGTATACAAGCAAATCTATGATAATATATTCATAGTTTAAATGCAGAGGATTACAGACAATAGATTAATTAATCACTCACTCAGATGTAGTGAGTGATTAATTAATCAACTCTTTTCATGGTAAATGTTGTGTCAACAGTACTTTCGAATCCCTTTCTGATTCCGATTTGAAAATATTTAGGTACCGGTAAAGTTAGGTTACATTAGTCGTAGGTTGTAACATTGCCCACCCAAAAAAATCCATCTTGGCAAATTAATAATTATTGAATTAAAACACGATTATTTGCTTGACATCGTTTAGTTAAAATGTAAGATGTCATCTTTACATTGTTTCTTTCGCGTGGGTACTGTTATGCCCTAGGGCTAATGTAACTCATGTTTACTACATATTTCTCTCGTAGTATAATCGGTACACTCGCCATTATGACGATCACATAAGACGCGGTGCGAAAAAATCAAACGGCCACCAACTAAAACAAGTGTGACGCGCAACGCGAAGCAAACGCGATCTGCAGGGTTATCATGATACCTTAAAACCGTAAAATTACCCAACTATAGTCCAAAAGCTCCCAACTATGGTCCATAATTAAGTCAAATATCTTCGGTTTAGTGTAATTATTATATTATTGACGCAGCTGTTACACAAAGTCTCCTCATTAATGATTAAAAAAACTTAGAGACAACCAAAATAAAAGATTTCCATTGATGCTTAATTACGAGTTGAACTTGTGGACCATAGTTGTAGTAGTGGACTATAGTTGTATGGTTTTACGGAAGCGAATCAGTTTAGGTTCTGCTTGTCAGTTTTTGACAGTTATTTTATGGAACTGACACATTGCGATTTAGATTAGGTCCTAAACTGAATCGTATTAGTAGATGGTGGTAGGGGCCCCCTGTTAGTTTGACAATTTCGCTCGAACATGAGGTTAGCTATATCTCTTTAGGTGGGGGTACTATACCTAGTTATATAAGTAATAGATAATAACTTAAATACACAGAAAAGATCTATCTCTAAGAAAACACAGATGAAAAATTATGTATCAATATATTTATGATCACGACTGTACAAGTGTACACTTACTTATTAGTATTCTAAAGCTTGTTCTAGCACTTAGATAACGCGTTTTAGGCTTCAACTGATAACATGACCTTTTCATTAAGATACACCCTAAAAATACTGCCCCGTACTTAACTAAGTCTAAAGCTCTAGGGCGAAAAGGTTGACGAATAGCCCCGAATGTTTTAACCAAGCATTCAGCAGGCAACTATTTTTTTAGTACAGATGGTGTACTTTTTAGGCTCTAGTGCGAGAAGTGGGTCATTTTACGTCAGGTTTGAAATTTCGGAGGGCCATCTGTACTGAAAAACGTCGTACGATACACGTGCGAAAAGGAAATTCGTAACTCATGTCGATTGAAAGCACTTTCGGTCGTGCTTTAATTTATCTCCACTCGTTTCGAACTTCATTTTTTTCGCACTTGTATCGTAATCTACTATTGTCGCACTTAAAAGAAAGAGTGTACAGGTACCTAGCTGACGAAGCCTGCGTTGCGAATTCTAATTTGTGGAATTGATTTATTTTGCACAATAAAATAATGTATTTTGTACTTAAAAAAAAATAAAAACTTAATTAGAACCTAATAAATCTAAAGTCTTTGTCACTCTTTCTTTTAAGTGCATCGTCATTTCCTACAAAACAATAAAGTACTCAATTATTAAGTTATTGTGTTCATAATATTTTCTTCGGATACCTCTACATATAGTCTGTTATTTACAGTGAAAATAATGAACAATACTTAAATCCATCTTAACTATGTTTAGTTTATGCTGTACTATTAAACTATTAAAAAATAACTTGATAATTGAATATAACATGAAATAAAACTATTATAAAAACGGTTAAACTCGCGTATACTATATTAATTAACTTTAACTTCATCCCGACGTTTCGAACACTTTACAGGGTTTAAACCCTAAAGTAATTAAAGTTCATTAATATACGCGAGTTTATCCGTTTTCATAGTTTTATTTCATATTATATTCAATTATTAAGTTATTTTTTAATGGTTTAATATTACAGCATAAACTAGACACAGTTAAGATGGATTTAAGTATTGTTCATTATTTTCACTCTAAATGGGCATTTTCGCGAGAAGAGATCCAAAAAAATTTTTTTTTAAGGTAGGTAAATTTTATGTTTTGCCTACTCAGAATAACGAGTTCTTTCAATCTAGGAGAAAAAAAGTACAAGAACAAAATGGTCCCACATTTTTCATACATTTTACATGCTCTCCACTTTGTAACCGCTGTACAAAGTGTTTGAAAAACGGTTACGTAATGGAAACAAAAAGTTGGGACACTTTTTTCTTCTAGTAGGATCGAAAGAGCTCGTGATTCTGAGCAGGAAAAACATAAAATTTACCTGTTTCAGAAAAATAAGTTTTTGGATCTCTTCTCGCGAAAATGCCCAAATAACAGACTTAGATAACGCAAATTACTAATTAAATAAATCTTCTAGCGATCTAAAAAAGGGATGACCTCTCCAATGTCAATGATTCTTAGGTTTATTTATATTCTTAACGACATCTCTTCATGACAGTCGTAAAACTACATAATCGAGCTCGTCTCTCAACACTTGTGATAATCAAGACTGAAATAAGTGTAGGTATCTACTTCAAAGAAAACAACGTTGGTTTAAACTTTTACGATTATCACTCTTATCGCATAATTCGCATAAACTTAGATTTAATATTATCCTGACGTTTCGGGCACGACGTTACACTCGTGGTTGCAGGCAGACTGGCGAGAAACCATTGGATGAAATTGAATTAAATCCATTGGGTTGTGAGTGTTGTGTGTAATGTGTAGTAGTAGTGACAGCCCTAGCCTAGAAGTGATAATCAAGTCCAAATGCGGGTAGTTCGCAAAACCCGCGCAGCCAGATGGTGTTGGTACATTTTATCGCCAGTCTGCCTGCGACCACGGGTGTAACGTCATGCCCGAAATGTCAGGATAATTTTAAATGTAAGTGTACGCGCTGGCCGTGTGGTGAGGAGCATTCCATGGGTTGTTCCATGCAAATGCGTGTATATTTCTATAATTCGAGTTTTCTTCCGATTAGTTAATATTATATATTTTCTTGAAGAATTTTTGACTCCTCAGGTCATGAAAGAAAACTACGATGATCTCAGACATTTTCGTGGAATGCTTCATGAACACATTAGTCAACACCCCAACTCCTCCTGGGGTGTCGTAAGAGTCGACTAAGGGATTGAAGTGTCACTGACCATTATTTGATAAAATAATGATGATGGGCAGCAGCGTCATCATTGTGGACACATTACTGCGATCGTCAATCCGCTTGCCCAGCGTGGCGATTATGGGCATTTACCTCCTAATGCGTCTATATGCATAATTAACAGGAGAGGCCTACGTCCAGCAGTACAGTACAGTGGACTATCATAGGCTGATGATGATTATGCGATTAGGACCCGTTTGTCGTTTAAATAGTATAGTTATGTTTTATTATTCGAATACTCTAATATGCTATAATAGGCATGATGACTGGCAAGTCAAATCAGCATCTGTTTTCGAACTGTCAAAATGATCACCACTTTGGAATTTTATATGTAATACTCAAAATTGACGTCACGTTTGAGTACTGCCAAATAACCTACTCTTAATAAGTTCCTTTCAATTTATGAAATAGAAGTTCTGTACAAAAATTACTGCAATCTACATAGCAATAATTTCTTCGTGTATTATGTCGTGCATAATGTTAAATAATTTATTTTAACTACAGTCATCATTCCTATTGCAAGCTCTATATGTAATACTATACAGCAGCTATAACATTACAACTGTCCACGACATGTCTTGTATGCAGAGTTGCGGACCGGCCTAGGCAGTGCTAATCCCCCACGCCTTGTTTACGTGAGCATTATACTGAATCGGAACCGGGTCACGTTTCGTCCTCGAGAGATTACCTAGTGAGATGTTATTGCGTGGTGACGGCAGTAAGAATTTGATACCACCCCAAATCTTTCCGTGGATGTCGTAAGAGTCGACTATGGGATTTAAGTGTTACCGACCATTCGTTTATTATACAGTATGTTACCATCATCCAGGCTTATTTTGAAACCAAGCAATGAGATGCAAATTCATAATCAAACTCTGAGTATGTTTTAATTAAGAGCTCAATATTTATATATTTAACTTTTTAAGAAAAGTTGAGTGAGAAGCAATGTACTTCAAAATGAATCGATAATTTGTGTTTGACAATGACAGATAGCAGCCACTCATAGTATTTGACAACTAAGCAATACATGCTTTATATTAATCGTTCGAAGGGAATAAAATTAATTGTACAGTTATTTGAAATATTTGTCAACTGTTCATACTTGAAAATGATTGCTAGTCTAGTGCTAGTTTCTTAAAATGGAAAATAAAACGCATGGTAGAAGATTGATGACGGGCGGCAGCGTCATCATAGTGGACATACTAAAGTAGAGGCATCGTAAGAAGTCGTTTTTGACGTTTGTTTGCACATGAAGTTCTGTAAATGTTGACAGTTAGTATAATGGAGCAAATGTCAAACTTCATTGTTGCCTGTACGGAATAGTGATGTTACTACTGTTGCTGCAATTTACCGATACGTCAATCGAAATAAATAAGTAAACCTTTTTTTATGGAGGTACGAATATTTGCTATAATAGTAGGTACGCACATATTTTCTAAAAGTTTGTTATGGTTTCGACAGGTCCTCGCGAGCCCGTGTGCCCGGTGGATACGCGGCTTTACAGACTGTGTTGAACTTGACAACCAGATAAATGTCAAAATTTATATAAAATCACGTATAATTTTATTTTTCATAGAATAATAATTTATGTACCACTACGTTATTTATCACCTAGATGTGCTCTGATTTTAATAAATGGATTTAGTGATATATGTATACTGTATATACGGCATTTCTCTATTTGGCATACCTACATTTTGCACTCT
>JALPQI010005984.1:0-50426 GCA_025490895.1 Thaumatotibia leucotreta | reverse complement strand
ATCGTTGGTACAATAAAAACATATCTTCTAGGAAATTAGTTAATGATACAGCACATTAAGTTAATTACCTAGTTAGGTCAAGAGCGGCTGGCATTCCAAACTGCACGATCCACCACTTGGGCAGCGGCGTGGACATCCGCTGCGGCGGCGCTCGCTCTCATGCGCCGCTGAGTCCTCGCCGAGGCGCCCACCACCACATTCACACACTGTGACGACTCGTGACGACTATGTCAACGCAGTGTCATGGTTCGACGCGACTTAATTGACCTAAATACAGATAACGGTGACGCAAACTGTGTGGAAACTTAGATTCGCGCCCGGAAGGCGACGCTAGCGAAAACGAGAAAAAATTAATTGTCCCCGTCTAGTAATTAAACGGTCGAGGAAGTGGACAGAAGGAAACGTGATCGTAATGGCTTCGACTGACGAACTGCACGATGAAAGGCGAATCGAGAGCGAAGTAATAAAAATATTAAAGCAATAAAAGGGACGAGTCGGGAGAGATTTTTAAAACTTTAGGGGAGTCAATAATTAGAGGGAGCGACTACGAGAACTGAATAAGGGTTGTTATGGCAGCAAAGTTAGGGTCGATAAACTTTTGGATTAAGTTTAAATGGCAGTAAAATAGAAAGTGTACCATTGATTTGTCAAGTAATTAAAGGCGGGTGCGAATGTAAGTAACACAGTGTTGAAATAGTTTGAGTTCGAAGAGGTTAGATTCGCGAGTCGGTGCGTTCGCGTTCGCGCCGCACGGGGCGTTCGGTCGGTGCGTCGCTCCGAGTGGGACTGACAATCGCGCCGGGCGCCCCCGCGCGGCTGCCATGTGCCGCCCTATGATAACGCGCCCGCCGCCGCTCGCCCGCGGCTCCGCTGCCACCGAGACGACACAATCTGACAAAATCCATCATGACATGAAAGGCTTCCGCGACAAGCCTGATATAATTTTCTCTTAGAAATAATAGCTTCCGACAGATATGAAACGAGTAGATACTAGTGATTCTAACTTCTACTACACTACATGGGTTTTTGTGTTCATACATCAGGAGTAACAATACATACATGTATATTAGACGAACAATAGGTCCGTACTGAAACAGATGGGGAAGGTGTTTTCGAGTTGTCATACCCTTTTTGTCTGGCCTGTGTATTTTAATAGCAAACATTACTTACGTTGTTAGTTATTATGCAAAAACCGAACAAAAGCTGTGGCTCTCTGCTGCGGCTGTGCAGACGCAAAAACAGGCTTGCTACTGCGAACACCGGAGTCCTCAAATTTCGGGAATTTTTCTCTGTCACTCTAATGATGTCTTCGTTGGAGTAACGGAGAACCCCCGAAATTTACGAACTTCGATGTTCGCGGTTGCAGACCAGGGGATAGTTTCTAAAAAAGCTATATGTCCGGGTGCTGGCAACCCTAAAGATGTTGCTAGGCTCTTTTTTCTTCATAAAAACACGCGAATTGCGATCAAAGCAAGTTGAAATCAAGTATGATCGGTTTCGGTGAGTACAAAATGTAGGTACATAAAAATGATAATCAATTAATTAATTATGGAGTGTACCTAAAAATAACACAAAATTTGATTTCAGTTGAAAACACTGCTCCTGTAGCACCCTCGAATCTCCTTCCGAACCCGGTGCATGAGATCTTGCTAATATACACCTTTGACTTTATATAACCCGTTAAAAACAACCTATCGATGTGAAATCGCAAAACCTGGGATTCACTGAAATTACCAGAATGGGGTCAAATCAAAACCCCTTAGGGTCCAGTGCAGTGCATTATAGATAAATATACTAGGTGTCCCAATAATAACGCAAGATTTGAACGTGATGAAAAGCTAGTAATTTTTTCAATTTTTTTTTTGCTGATATAGCACGTAGCCCTGTATAGCACTGGTTTTCTAGACGAAAGTTCGTTTTGATTTAACCCGATTTTCTGACTGTTTTACCTATTTTAGTGAAATCCAAATATTCCGACATAACTAAGCAATATAAATGGTTTATTTTTATGGGATCATTTATAGTCAAAGTTTGCAAGCTTTCGATCACCCAGGTTTTACCAAAAGGGGAAGATTCCACGTTGTACCAACGAAAGTCAGCCATATTTATGCGAAATTCATGGAACATTTGAACAAAAGAGTACACAGCAAAGCGCTCGAAGTAATTTAACAATGTGCTTTACCACAATAAACCCTATTATTTTCACTTCATGATTTAATCAAGATTGTAAAATTCATGTTTTTGATTGATTTCAAATCTTACGTTATTATAAATATTATGATTCAAAGAAGAAATATAAATGTGTCATAACATTTAAAACTTGCGTTCTTTTTGGGATATCCTATACTACGCACAACTCAGTCAGTTGTAAATTTATAACCGATGAATTTTCCTTGCTTTGTTTTTCCGTTATTTTGTTGTCGACAGGTGAACGAATTTAAATGGAAATCGAGTTTGCTATGCCAGAGTTCTGATCAATATAATTTATTAATAAAATTTTCTTGAACACCGTCCCTGTTTTCTGTACCAGCGTACAACAAGTTACCTACTATAACTTTATAACTGTGGTTGTGTTATTACGTTATTACGAGTACCTATTTCAAGTGTTTCATAAGTTGCAAACTTTAGTTAAATACTCATCACACTTGTGATTACTGGCATAGAGGCAATCCATCTAAGTCCTCAGGGTACGCTGCGCATAGGCGATTTTTTGGTCACTATGTCCATCCATGAGCCTCAGTTCCCGCTTTCCATCAGGTGGGCTGAGAGCTCAGTTGTCTACCTTCGTCACATAAAAAAAAACATTACCAGTCTTTTTCAGCTCACTGTTGGAAGTAGGCCTTTCCTATTATCTATCTATGCGTATGGGCGCAAGAGGCAATGCCCATAATTGCCATGCTGGGCAACCGGGTTGGCGAGCGCAGTAGTGTGTCCACTATAACGAGTTGATGATGATGACGCTGCTGCCCATCATCAATCTTGATTAAAATGATTAAACTTTTGGTCACTGACATTTAAATCCCCTAGTAAATTTTTACAACACCCACGAAAAGAGCTGGGGTGGTGACAAGTGTATTCTTACTGCTGTCACCACACGGCAACATTAAATATCAATAAATCGGTTAGCAGCACTAAATATTAATAATTACGATTTTTTTACTGTAAATCTCCTTGTACCTGCTCGTGCTTTCTTGGCGAGTGTATCCTTCGGGTCCATATTGGCACTTATACAATTTTTTCTTCGAATATTGTTACTATTACCGTTTTTTACTCATAATCATCATTACTCCGAAAATTTTTCTCATACTTTTTTTTATTACTAAAAATTATACTTCTACCTACAATGTTCATAACGATTTTTATTTCGAAATTTTATCCTCCTAAAGTCGTCAAGTAGATTAATCTATACTCATAAACTTATTTGAAATAAATTGTTTATTTATAAACATTTTCCCATTAGGTTCACTCTGTTGTGGTATAATTCTTTTATGAATAACATAAACTATGTAGTCATAATGGGCTTTGTGCAGAAACTGTTGTGACATACTCAACTTTAGCATATTTCTTTGTGGCAGATTTCGAGTTGTTCGAATATTATTCGAGCATAATTTCGATGCTCCTATTTATGATGAGGCATAATCTGGATGTGCATAAAAAGTATTGGCATAGTTTGTTTTAGCATAACAGAGAAGGAATAATTACAACCTCTCAATATAATCGAGGTAGTAGTAATATTCTATACGTTACTTACTGTGTTACTGAGCTGAGTACTTTCTAGGTTGCTAAAAAAAAAATAACCTCGAAGACTAAGGCGGGAGCAAAGCTCCCGCCTTAGTCTTCTAACCTAACCTATCCGAGTCGGATCTGCCCCGGAAGGTTTTGCTTTTGTTCGCTCGCTTCGCTCGCTCACTGCAGAAATTTTCACCCTCACAGCAAATTCTGCCTGACGAAAAAGGCAAGTTTCGAACATGTGGCTACATGCCCAAAAAAAAATGCAAATCTAATTTCTGTCTTATAACACTCGGCGTAATTAATGATATGCCAAGATAGTTTCGGACAAAATAATATTCGAAATATTGTTATTTAAGCTAAGTGATGTTTCTGTCTCATTAAGTTGATGCCAAAATAGATTATACCAAGTCTGTTATGTCCTAAGCGTTTCGGACAAAAAAAGTTTAGAGGGAACCCGTTTAGCACAGTACCTACTCTGCCACAACCTGATTTGTGCAGGTAGCCAGTTTACAGTAATAGTACGATTTATATTTAATTAAACAAAAATAAACATACATAAAACCAGTACAGATAAAAATAAATACCTATAACATTAGAATATATAGCATAAAATAAGTATAGCGAAAAATTATATAAACATAAAAGTTAGTACTAAAAATATGTATGAAAAACAATATTATGAACATAAATAATTCTATGTGATGATGATTATGAACAAAGATTATTCTAAATACCGATCATTATGAAGTTAAATTGTATAAGAAAAAATTTCGGAGTTCAAATAATCTAAGTTGCAATTTTATAAATACTTTGGCGCACCCTTCATCACACAATATGAGTAGAATGTAAGTAGTTTAGTCCAGTATTTTTTTTTCTTTTAGATTACTTGCATGGCATGTTGGCAAAATAACTTTCTAAAACCACTTTTGTTCTCAGTGAGATATATGTTTAGGGAATAGAGAAACATCTAAGCCTATCCTTATTTGGTACATATCTTTTCTTTACTTGTCTGTTCATGAAACTATCTCCTAAATATACAATAAAATGTACGTGGGTCACCTATTTCGTTAGATATTGATTTGGGTGTTTACATAACTGCTCCCTGAATTGGTATCGTAATTAATCGAAGTGTTCTCGTTATGGGCCGGGAGTTGTTTTAGTTCAAGTTAGTTAACTCCCGTGGCACGTCCGCTCGGCATTGCCCATAAACCATACCGATACGACGTCACCGATCGAACCGTTCCGCTGCGTGCAGTTGATAGACCGCCCGAGGATACAAGCAAGTTTTTCAATTTTCAGAGATCACGTTTGCCAACAACTCCGTATTTATTTTAATGATAAACTTGGTTCCTAGATTTTCGTTCTTAAATATGACTATCAAACGCACGACGCCGAGCGCAATGAAGGATAGCACAACATTCGTTTTACTTTTTTTATTTGTGAGATTAGAAAGGTGTTTTGTGATTTAGAAATTGTATTACGACAAGTTGAAAACTTGTCGTAATTTTCAGGGAAAACCAATAATTTAAAATTGTTGTTGATTAAGCTAGTTCGTAAACACTCAAATTAGCGGTGAGGTATGCACTTAATTGGATAAGTAACATTAATTGTAATTTATTCATCATTATTTATTCTTTTACTATAGCGCCAAGATAGTAAATGATGCCTAGCAATTAAAGTAGTATCGCGGGAACGCCCAGAGTAAGCCAAGGCTAAGATGCTAAACTGATCGTGTTACACGGCCACCGCTGAAATAATACCAGCAGTGGAAAATAAAATGTTGTTATCAATTATGACCCTGATGGGATAATAATTTCCCATCACGATATTACAAGACTTAAGATTTATTAAGGCTATCAAGAACTTGACAAAGTATCATATTGAATCGATAAAGTTAAGATTTTCAAATATGCCACAGACATAATTTATGAAAATTAGTAAATAAACGATTAAATCACATTAGCCTACTTTAAACAGAGCAGCACACCATAAAGTAAACGCAAGGTAAAATTCACGAGTGAATGGCTTAGCAGTAATTATGAATGCTCGTAGAGTAGAGGAGGGACACGGCTTTCTGACCGACGCAGACCTTCAATGTCACCTTCGCACTTATTCATATTTACCTAGGCACAACGTATTCAATGAAACCGCAAACCGTGTGATCTTCCATTTTAAGCAATTTATATTATATTGTTCAAAGAAAATCGGCTTTCCGCTTTGATGCGTTGATCTGGCGAGTTTCTAAAATACTGGGCTGTTGCAAAGGGTTTAATCTTCTCGGAAACAATTTGTAACAAAGTTATAACCCCTTTTCGAATAAAATGAAAGGTATGGTTTGTATAAAGTTCCCATTCGACACGGCGGGGCTCAACAGTTTGAAACTTCATGTAGACGGCTTCATAACCTCGACTGCTATTTAGCCTTCGAGTCTACTTACGATTTGAGTGTCGCGAGGTAGCATTGCGAAAGTTGACAACAGTCGTACGTGAGTAGATTGTAGAGGAATCCCATTCTTGTTGTCTGGCACTTTGCATTTCAGTTTCCTTTCTTATTTGAAACGCTGGCAACGTTAAATGACTCCGTAGGGAATTCAAGTATTTACGCCGAGGATGGTATTCACAGTTATTATGGCGTCTAATGTGGGTTTAAAGCCCCTCTGGGTCTTTGTTCGCAGTTTATGATTTATTTCGTTATATGTATGTGAGTTTCAAAAACGAGGTGGAAGTTTTAGGCAGTTCTTAATAATTTGCAACTCCGTATTAGTTATAGCGTCTGGAGGAAAATGCGGAAGTAAATTTTAATAATACATTTAATCAAAAATAATTTTCTGTGTGGGGTGTCTTTACTTACAGTTCGATGGTTGTGCAAATTATCTGTAGGTACAGTGTACATTAACTCTTAATGATTTCAAACGGGTATACGACAGGGTAACATTTGTATATACAAAATTTGGTTCATTTATATATTGATTTAAACTTTCACGATTATCACTCATATTTTGAAGACAAAAAAAGTCTGCCTGCGACCACGGGTGTAACGTCATGCCCGAAACGTCAGGATATAATTAAACGTAAGTTTACGCGATTAAGACCCGTTTGTCTTCAAAATATTGGTTCATTTATGTTTAACTGCTTTTCCTTAATGTTGTACTTGATAGAAAAATGAAGCAGTGAAAAATGAAGTTTGTACAAATATCTGAACAGATTTGAATTATGATTATTATTGCAGCTGAACTGTAACTCATTGCGTTTGCAAACTGCTTTACACAAGGAAACCAGAGTAAATTGGAACAACGATTGCTCAAGATATTAATGGGCTAAAGGTCTTTACATCAAGGCTAAGTTCGCGGAGACAAAGTGCTTTGTGAATTAGGGAGCTGGTGACATCATAAGAAACAATCGTGCGACGATAATTACAGCGCGTCATTTAGGCCCAGGCCTTAGTTAATGGGTTCGGTAGTAACAATGAGATATTACGACCCACTCGAGGACCTACACGAATAGCGAATTATGTCCATGTACGTCTAACGAATGGGCGCCGCGACCGCAAGGTTGCGGTAGGTGGCGTATCCTTCTAAAATGCAAAAGACACTTAAAATTAACACAACGCACCTTGTAGCGTATTAGAGGGTTTTATTTAATACATTAACGTTGCTCATATTATCATATAATGTATGCCTAATACTTGCGTGTGCACGCGTCAAAAGAGTCAAAAAAGGGAAATCAACAGGACTGTTACATCAGTTACAATATATTTTATATTTTCTTATATTAATGAAGTAGATTTAAGCGTCCACAATGTCCACATATCTACCTAAAGGGTTAGAATTAGAACTGCGGAAACTTAATTTTGATAACTTATTTTTTTAATACCTGAATTGGTAAGTGACAACTGACAGTGGATTTGTCCAGGGGGATATCGAAAAACAGAAAATTCTTTAGTACAAAAGAAACTATTGTACCAAAGGAGATAAGTATACACAGTTACACAGACGAATAACTTGTGTTAAATTTATGAGGTAGTTCACAACCGAAATATGAACAACTTTAATATATTAAGGCACTAAAATTTAATTAACATAATACTGTGAGCAACGATGCGGACATAACATTCACTAGTCGCGAAACCCAAAATAGAAAGTGTTCCTTGAGCCGTCTGTCTCGCATGAGCCTCTATTGTGCAGGAAATTAACAAAGCTCGAGACAAGTCCTTACAGTCTAACAAGTATCGGGCTTAGGTCGGCTCATTATGAATAACTCAATTTATCTTCGTCAAAACAACGTTTGATAGGCCCCGATGTCTGTTGCGGAATCTTACAGAACACTAGCCTTCCGCCTAGTGGCATTGTACATCGATTTACGTTTTCTAACGCTGTTCAATGCCACGTTGCGGATTAACATTATCGATATTAATTGAGGATTGATTACTTCTATTATATAAATCGGTGTTTTCTATTTCTGTGGCAACAGAAACTGAAAACTGCTAGGGCCCTAATTAAAGACAAGTTATATGTTTAAATCTTAACCGAAATTCTGATTCGATTTACAGGCGCTTTGCTTTACGCCTCCTATACACATATTATGTAATCTCGTATCTCTATAAAATAAGATCCTAATCATAAATAATTTATTCCTTCATCACAGATATTCCTGATTCTAAGTAGTATATATGTAGTGAAGGAAAGCATCGTGAGGATATCTGCATAAGATCCCAACCCGTTAAGCTAGCGAGGGCTCATGCTTAGCCTAATTCGGCTTTATACGTGAACCTATACAAAGCAGTGGAATATATATTATAAAGTTACACATATTATTTTATAATCATTACAGTAATTTAAGGAAATTATATTTCACTAGATAAAAAGCTATTTGTTGTCAGCACATGGATCAAACGTAAATTACTTATAAATTATAATATATATTAAAACCAGGTTTTCATTAAATACTATTTGATTAGATAGAGTTCCCGAGCGTAACTGTTATGTACGCCCTCATAACACATTATATTAAAATTAAGGCATGAGGCTGGAATACGAAGTACAAGTGGTCTGAGACAAACTATGTCTCAACCACCCCTCTTGCTAACTATTGTTGTTTCCGTTTAAGAGGACTTAGTGAAGACGACTGTACTTCAGTGGTGTGTGTATTTAAATGCTCATTAATGTGTTCTAAAATGCTTGGTATTACTTTATAGAAATGTTTGAGAAGGCAAAATAATTGCTTATTTTAAACTCGTGCTAATTTACGTCATTCGTAAGATTAGGTATTTACTTGGGCGCTTAATTAGTAAAGAATGTGAATGAACACTGATTATCTCGTCTATCGTTATTCATAATTATGAAAGTTATTATTTATTATTCTGTTAGATGTTGTTAATCTGAAATGCTAATGAACACATAACGATTCAAATACATAATTATATACAAATTCATTGTGAAAATTCTGTTTCAATTGAATGATTTTTTATTTTCCTTCATTTGATCACGCTTGTTTTCCAGAAATAATAACAACGGTATTTAAGAATGTAGTAAGTGGTAAGATATAGGTAAGAGTCAAAATTAACAATATTTTGGAGCTGAAAGTACTAACAACAGAAAAACACAGCGTCTTAAGCTACACTAGTTAAAATTACGAATGCGATAACACTTTAGATTACAATGCAGCATCTTGGCGGCAACGTGTTTACAGCATCACCAGGCTCAACTATTCTTCTACGGCGGTAAAGTTATGGCGCTCACGCTCACCATAAAACCTGTGACGAGTGCCAAGCGCGAGAGTGGAGGTATAAAGATTAATGACCGTCACTTCATAAGACAGGATAGTTACCCCGCCCGCCCATATCCGCACTATAAATACTTAAGAATTTCTCACATATTTATGTTTATTTCAGAGCGAGTGGCTATTTTAGTAGTAGGTTGAACGGCCATATAGACTTCAAGGCCTAGAACGCACGGGGTCCAGCTGAGTTGCTGAACCGGCGACGGGTGAATGCCACTGGCCACAAGTTTTTTGCCATCGACATTCGCTAACGTGATCATCGGTATGACTTATCGAAGCCGGATGACGATCCGCAAATTCCAATCCACAATTTGAAATTCGACATAAACCGCAGCACAATAATATCGCTTTTAAAGGTGCGATAATAATAAAGTTCCTTCACAGTTAAAACACAAAGTACTTTAACGACGGTCTTATACTTTCACGCCATAGAAACATCCGAGTTATCTCGGCAAAAAGAAAATAAAGAAATTCTCGGTAAAAGATAACAAGTTACACCTGCGGGGAGCCGGAATAACTAGCCATAACTAGGTAAGAGTGAACCTTTGTTCTTTCGTCCGAGTCCCGAGTCGTCGAAAAATTATCTTTTTACTTTTTGCTGACGCTCACGGAGCGGTGCGGTTCAGGTAGGCTGCCTGCTATAATAATAAGAATAAGCGTTCCTTCGCGAGTACTCGCGCTACTTGAATCGAGGATGCAAGAAACACACGGTGTTATGCAAACAATATTAGAAGCTTTAAATTTGGTTCCATATTCCTGAAGGAAAATCTTAACCAATTTTATCAGGCGCTTATAAATATTTGTACACGCTTTATCGAGTTTACAAGGTTTTGGTTATACGTTCATTAGCACTTCAACCTGTAACATTTTTATTTAAAGGCGATACTGCATGGTTGACAATTGCCGATCGCTCTTTACAGAGGGTATTATGTGGAAATTGTTCCTTTGAATGGTAATGACAGCTGCTCAATTCTTTTGACAACTTGTCTGTAGCCATTAGCCATTTTGCACGATAGCATCGGTATGTGTTAGTATCGGGTGAAATTATAATTAAAGTAGTATAGTTTCACTTCGCTCTTTTTTCTCACAAAATAGAAGCTCGATACAGACGTACGAATAAGAAGTCCATTGTGGTATAATAGGAACATACATACGAGTATGCTATACTATCAACGAAATTTTATGCAATTTAGTGAATGTGCTAAACATCGAAATGTTTAGGAGAGTGTGACTGTTTGACCGAAATCATTGTTCAAGTTTAACAAACACCATTATTTTCAAATAAATACGATGTTAATTATTAATCAAACATTACAATACACATTGTATGTATATTTCCCAGTTCCTAGCACATCTTACTGAGCGCGCGAGATAATAGTTTTAATTACAATGGAGCTTATGGAGCCTGCTACAGAGCAGGAAACATAATTTTGCAGTGTTTCTCAGTCGAACAGGTAGTCATGACTCATGTCAAAAAGGTACTACATTCATTACCTACCGTTACCGAATAACATAGGTACAATAGAAATAGCATGTTCCTTTTAACCATTATTAATAAATAGCACTTAAGTCAAACAATTTCGTTCGTCTTATATGTTATTATTATTACCTATAGCAAATCTACCAAATGTAACAGACTCACAATTGTTCGTACGGAACACTAAAAAGTTCATGAAATTTTCCTTTTCAGAACAACTTTCCCTCACTTACATGTATGTATAAGAATGGATAGCTATTTTTTTGGAGCGCACTCCCCCTTTGTGTGGGGTATTGTTGAAGAGGTCTTTACAAATGCGGTAATGCGTCTCTGTAACATTTTCTTTCGGGAAACTTTGGAAGTTAGGGAAGGACGCTTTAAATTTAATACACGGGACCCAAAAATTCTGTACGACGGAATATAATAAAACTGCTGTCATAGTCATAGCATGTCAGTTATAGTCAATTACAGATGTTAAAATCAAAATAATCAAATGTTATTCTTGGGTATTTCTCCACTATTTGGAAAATTGGAATATACCATACCAACTTTGGCTTAAAATTATAGTGAATTCAACAGTAAAATTGCATCAGAACCAAATCGCTTTATCTAGTAGGTACAAGTGTCGACATAATAATTTAGTTTTATTTTAGTCATGATAAGGCGCCAGGGTACTGTTTATGTACTTTTGGGACAATGTTTGATTAAAAATCATAATGTAATTACAAACATTATTAATTGAAAATCTATTATTGTGTAATCATCTTTATAAATTTAACAGAAGCACCTTGCTATATAGGAAAACATTGGTAAAATGATCTGATAGGTACATATCAAATTGGTTTGGGACACGCCAGGGGACTGTTTTTTGTATTGGAAAAATTGTAGTTAAGTAGGCAGAATAATTTATGGGGCAATATTCGACAAATTCATGAACATGGCTGTTATTAATCATAAGAAATAAGTTTTTCACATTTATCTCAACCGTGTTTTCCAAAAAAAGCCCAAACACCGATTTTCCAATTAGTAGGGACATTCCCTCCTACATTTTGGACATATTTTTGTAAGTGACCATGCTTGAGATACACATACACATATAATACACATTTACTTAACGTTAAATATAAATGGAAGTCATTATGCAAAAAGGAATCAATCCAGACAAAATTGTCATTTTTTAAGATTGCATTGTAGTCGATTTAAGGTGTTAAATGAAAAATTCATGTGAGTTGGTTCACATCCAAATAAAATCATGTTTTTTTCTTGATAAAATACCGTGAAATCTAAAATTATGTAGTAATACCATGAAATTAATGGCTTATTTAAGCAAGTTTCAATGAAGACACACATTTTTCTTAGAAGGGCATTAATAGTTGTTATTAACAATTAATATAATAATACAATACCTTGTTAGGATCATGATCATGAAACAGTGTCATTTTATTGTTCATTTACCTGAAACAACAAATAAATAGTGTATTATTACTGTTATTATGGATCATTACAATTTATTACATAGCAGAAAATTTTAAAGAACTTCATGCAACATAATGAAAAAGTTTTCTTTAATAAACTATAAATGTAGTATTTAGTTCTTTGTGAATTTGTATGAGTGAGCATGCCATTTCATAAACTTGGGAACAATTTATTCGGGTGAGCTCAATAGCTTCTCTGAATGGAAATAGGCCACAGACAACATAACCTCAAGACGTAGCATAGCCGGGCGACCCCCTCTGTCACGCATACGGTGAATTCACTCCATATTAGAGCCACGCCTCCATTGCTAACTTCAGTCTGCGGCCGGCGTTCATGAGATAATTACGAAAGTTTTAACGTGATTTACATCATGCAAAATGCATTACTGTTGCGTGAAATTGTGTAGCAAGAATACAAAAACATTTAGTGTGCAAAAAGATGGTATTTCGTCTCACAAGTGAGCAATTTTTTATAAATTTGAATTAAAATTAAAAATAGTTTAAGCATAAAATCTAGTGCACTCGTTGATGTCTTTTTACAAAGTCTCTTTCTAATACTTTGCACGAAGTATAATTCCCTCCTTGTCTAGCGTAACGAGCAGGTAGGCCGTCTGAACTAGGGATGGCCGTAGAGTATGTTTGATTACTATCGATAAGGTAACTAAAGATAAATTAAAATCTTTATTCTCAATCGTACCCAGCAACAGACTCTGCGGTGGAGTCTCCGTATTCGAACTAGTGATGTCTATACCGGCAGTCTGTTTACTATCGATAAGATATTACGATTATATTCAATTATCCTCAAATAAATTCTGATTTAGTGTAAAGTGTAGAAGTATAATTTTCAATAATACTATTATGTTAAATAATATTGTGTATCTTCTCTAAATGCCCAAACATGAAAGAAATGTGGATGAATGCTACAAAACGGTCTGATCATGATTGGTTTCCTGCTCCTAGCAGTGTGATATGTTCTCGCCACTTTAAACCGGAATATTTCAAATTAACAAAAACGAATAATAGACGAATTTGATATGGAACGTATTTTAATGGTAGTTTTTTGGTAACTTTGTAACAACTAGTTAATGATTGTACAAATAAAAGTATATTTTATAAAATTGTTTTATTTATTATCTCAGCAAAGATATATTGTGATATTCATATTTGACCGCAATTTTGTCTGCGTAGATGATGATGATAAAATAACTATCCTTTGTCCTTTCCCGGGTCTTAAACTATCTCCATTCCAAATTTCATCTAAACCGGTTTAAATGTGTAGATGATTTTTTTTTTATTTTTTTTTTACTTTCCCGGGTCTAAAATAATCTCCATTCAAAATTTCATCTAAATTGGTTCAGCTATTTATGCGTGTAGACTCAGTAAACTGACAGACATACTTTCGCATTTATGGTATGCATTAGTACGGATATGGATTCACGGTTTCGTCGGTAAGTCACTGACAAATATCGAATTGTGAAAGCGATAGACATCGTAACCATCGATACTTTTATCGACATTCGGAAATCACTAGCGACCGGCGGACATTTTTGGTTTACACCTCATTGACCTTGAAACGACGAATCACAACACAGTTAGCTGATGTTACGCCGCCCGCACCTCAGCATTTTTGGCAGCATCGGTTTAAATGAAATAATTGTCTAAAGCTACGTCTTTAGGTTATGTTGTCTGTGAAATAGGCCAATGTTAGTGGTTGTATCATGAATTAGTTACATTATCTCCTGGTAAAATTGTTGTTAGTGAGAAGTATTGAACAGAAGTAGTGAGTAGTAACAAATGAAACTTTTAACCCCTTACCGGATTCGAAGCCATATATGGCCGCTATAAAATTGAACTCTAATGATTGCCATTCAAGTTCAATTTTCAACAATTTGTTTTTTATTAATGTGGTAAGGGGTTAAAACATGAATACCTATGTTAAAAATCTTTTAGTGATCATGAAATGGCCAATTATAAAACCAGTTAGTAGCTTTATGGTGGCTTTTTTGTATGTTGATGTTAAGTTTGTTAGATTATTTTAGTTTCAATAAGTGTTAATTTTAAACCTGATTAAAACATACTTATATGCATTTTTGTTCTCATGTAATTATAGTGTGAGTATGAGTTAACTAAACTATTTTTTTTGTAGCCCGTAGATTTAGGTACTTTTACAGATACTATCATAAACATGTATAATAAACATGTTACACATTTTTATATATTTTTTTTTAATCATGGGACAATCCTACCCAAATACACCTAGTCCCACAGTAAGCTCAATTTGATTAAGTTTGTGTTGTGGGTACTAAGCAAAATATGTATAATAGACAATTCAAACACATAGAAAACAACCATGACCAAAGAAAAAAATGTTTGTGATAAACTCATAAATTAAAGCCATCGGGATTAGAACCTTTAATATCCAGCTTCATAGGCAGTGACTACTAAACAACGGCTGACAAAACTGTTCACCACAATATAGGTATAATAGAGCCGGTACATAGTCATGCATAATTTTATAGTTGTTTCATTAGAGTTGTGATGACCTCGTAAATAAGGTAAATGACAGCCTTAATAAACATGATTTACTCCTGCGATTGACACCACAAAGGCATGTGTCAGACATTTAATATGATTATGATTCTCTGACATTCTGACACTTAGTACCTAGACTACCTACTATGTCATTGCACTATCATTTTAATGCAATGATATAAGTAGCTGTAACAACAGATGAAAAACAGGGAGGCCACTCCACAGTCTCCATCAGTAGTCAAGTAATTAAAAAATAAAGGAAATGTACAAGCAATTAAACAAATTTGAGGAAAGCCAGACATAAGGAGAAGCAGCTGATACCTAGGACTAAGTTACAATACACTTGTTCAGTCATTCAACTTATTTTTGAATAACTCAATATCAGTAAGAGTTACGACACTACTTTTGTAGAAAAATTAAATTGACTTAAATAAATTTCCCTTAAATTTTAAGAAATAAAAAAAACGTCCTGTACAATACATGTTCCACAATGTGTTTTCAGTACATAAAAAGTAAGTTTACTGTTTATTATAGGTACCTTCTGATTATGACTTATGGGTGTGTATTACCTATAATGCAAATGATTGCATTGTAGGTAATGTACTTATGATTATGAGACTTGTTAATCTATCTAAATGTTTTGGTGTTGTAGTTGTAATGTTTAACTCATTCAGACTCATTTCACATCGTCAGAATAATGTTATTTTATGTAAAGTATGACTACAGATACTGTATTGTATTGCATTGTATCATACAAATACTATTTTAAAACGAGCATACGACGAGCGACGCCGAACGCTACCAATAGTTAAATACACAAATCGTCACTAGATTACGAAAGGTTAAATCATTAACAACAGAACAATGACTTTGTTTATTAACAGTTTGACACCTCTATTTGAGGATTTTGAGGACGAAATATTACACAGGAAAACGTTCAGTCACAATGGTAAATAACAACACGTTTTGAGGAAAATTGTTTCATAAAATATAAAAATAAATTGTTATGTGTCTATACAGCTGTGTACTGACTCACAACAAAGCTGCATATATCTATTATAGCCATTCTAACCTCAATTTAATTCTTTACTCATGAAACCACTTACTGAAGAGTTCAAAACGAAATGTTATATATATTAAAAATAATAGAGCTTCATTAATTTGATGAAAATGATAAATATTGTGGAATAGTAATCACCGTCAGGGATTATCGACCCATGTGGCTGGTAAAACGAATGTTTACTCCACATGCGCCTTAAAATCAATTAATCCTAGACTACAATAAAATAGGTTTATAAGTATTCTGACTATTTATAAAGAGGAAATACTACTAGCAGACGGATCGATTTCCAGTTTTTCGCCGTAACCGAAGCGTCAGTAGGAACAATGAAAACTTTTTTACCTTCGTTTTCGTGACTCCACGGTGCCGCTTTAGATTCCCAGCCTAGAGTACAGTTATTCACAGCACTTATCATCACAATACTATGTTATATTTTATTACTATTTCTACCATTAAAATAATAGTTGCTTTAATTTTAACAACAAAAAATACACAAGCAGGTTATTGCAAGCAAGGGTTCGGACATGACACAAAACAAACCAATCCAATAGAAAAAGAGAAGGAATAAAAACGCGACGCGCACGCGTTTAGCCAACCACGAACCTCTAAAAGTGCTCAGTCGGTAAAACAGCCAACATTAACAGATGGGTAGGGATGTCCATTGAATGCTTTTGTTGCGTTTAAATCGATACCGCCGAAATTTAATAAAACAAGTTAAACAGTATATATATGAATCCGTTTTCTTGCGAAGGTAAATTCTTACTCAAGATAAAACAATTAAATGAAATAAAATCTTGCATAATCCTTGTATCATTCCTCATTTCTTTCAGAGTAGTTGAGTATGTTTTGTTTACATTTACATCACTATTCGGTAAAGCAGATTAGTTGCATGCAGCGCCATCTTTTGTACCGTAAAGTAGTTTTCAAGTTGTCACATTGTATAGCATTTATGCCATGCAAATAAAGATGGCGCTGTATTAAAAGATATTTAGCGCCATCTAGGCGATGTACTTAGCACTTACGAGGCATGACATAGAGGTAACAATTAGGTGACGTTTTTGATAATGCTAAAAGGTGGCGCAAAACTAAACTCAATAGATAAACCCATTCAATAACAATGATGATTAAATTTCATGTATTCATGACCCACGATTATCTACCACCACATTGATAAAATAGATTATACGGCATACTTCCTGTAACAGGACCAATCAATTTAACTGTAAGTACCTACTCTACAAACTAAACAGCATTATATTAAGAAACTTTTAAAAATAATAAATACCTAATTTAAATTCAAGATAATTATTTTCTTCGGTTACCGCGAGGATTACCTACACATGAAATAAAACTATGAAAACGGATAGTTTGGCGACTGTCGTGGCGGGCGTGGTCTGGGTGGAAGTTGCCCGCAGACCACGAACCCTGTAAAGTGTTCGAAACGTCGGAATGAAGTTAATTAATATGCGCGAGTTTGTCCGTTTTCATAGTTTTATTTAAATTCAAGAGTATAACAAAGTTTATACGAACGCAAACTGTATCTATATCTACCTATTGTAAAACCTGCCATGCTTAAGTTATGTAGTAAAGTGAAATTCAATGTCAGTTAAGGTAAATGTACCATATTGCGGTATACTAAGGCACTTTTGACTTTGATCGTGGGTTATTTCAAAAATACGAAAGTTCTAGGTATGAAAACTGTTTTATTTTGTAGACGTGTCTTATGAGATGGATATGAGACATTATTATGCCCCATAGATTTTAAATTATGGAAATAATCGCGAATCTGCTAAACCCTTCGTTTGTCCATAATTGCGTGGTAAAATTTGGCGCATGCTTCAATTCCGTGAGTCGTTGCACATAATTGCGTGATACCTCGTAAGATCGCATTGTTCAATTATTCTATTGAAATAATAGAATTAAAAATTATTATAATCGTGTAATAATAATAATAAAATATAGATTTTTTTTCTATTACTAAATTTGACTAATTATTATAAATATCAAAATAAAAAATGTGATTAATAAAAGACTTGGATTTTTATAAGACTTCCCTGCTATTATTTTTCGAAAACATTTATTCAATTTTATTATTGAAAGACATTGATTTAGAATATATAAGTGGATCCCCAAACAGCTCCAAAAAATGGACTGCAGAAGTAAATATTGCGGTCCTTTTGCTCCGCCATTGAGTTCTGACAGTTGACATTTGGTCACCTTACGGTATAGCATCATTATTCCTTAAACATAAAAAGTTTCTACTATTTTGCGGTGTTGTTCGCAAATTTGACACTTATTGCTCACTTCACAAAGTTTTTTATTCTTTGAGTTTTTTTTATTATAGTTTATTGTAAGTGAGCGTTATTAGCTTCAACTGAAACATGATAGAAATGAATTGTAGTGCATGGATATAGAATATGGATATGGATTTGACAACGTAATAATAATAGCAAGAACGAAAGGGATGGTCTTATGAAACTTTTTACTAGTGGAAGTGAAAAGGAACGATAATCGTCCGTCCTTATCACTGTGCCACTATTTTTTGTGTGTGTGGCACGTAGATGCTAAGTCTAAGTGCCAGACAAATGCGTTGAATACGTTACTATACGTAGTATCTTCTTAGTAGTCTGTGACTATGTCTATCCCTCTTAGTGGCACACTATGTGCGGCCCCTCGCTTTTAGTGCCACTTTTCTTGGTTTTTTTGTTTGGCTCTGTGCGTCCATTTATTATTTAATGTCATTGTTGAAAGAACATAAATTAAAAAGCTTTTTTTAACGTCTTATGAAACGTTTGGATAAAGAAATCTTCTACATAAAATATATGCATTCATAGTATATACATACCTTATAGGATATATATTGCATTTTTTGGGATTAATTACGTTTTATTTTCTAATTCAAAAATGAAAGTTAATAACTGAGCTATACCGTAGACCGATAGACAGGCAGACTGATAAGTGAACAGACGGACTTACAAACCGTCATGTTAGAATTGTAAGGGTTCCTATTTAATTAACGAACCGTAATAATCCGATAGCCCCCTTTTCCTGTAGTATTTTTTATTATTATTTGCATATTTTTTTTACTATTCCACATATACCGGAATAACAGACATACGAAGAAAATTCTTGTACTTTATTACGGGAGCCGGAAAAAATATTGTAAATTAGAAAAATCGACAAAACCTCTTCTTAGACTGGAAGATAGTATAATAATTGTAGGAATAACACTGACATGTTTTTCTTTTGTGCATGGTTTTTACAAATATAATACATTTATTGTTGATACTATCCTCCATTACTTCGTACAATATGACGTAACGAGCACTAACTTTGGACTTGAAAATAACACTGAAATTGAAAAATAGTCATATACCGGAATTACGTCACTGTCATCTTTAGTGATGAATATACCCATTTACATCAAATTTATGAAAAAATTTAGCCCCAGTTATAAATAATTGAAGAAAACATTGAAGTCTGAATTTCCGTTATTCCGTGATACTCCCGCAATTACGTTCATTGCATCTGATTTGTGAACATAATTACGGGAATCACCAAATATACTATTTTCATTAAAATAGGCTTTATATTAACTTGAAATACCATTGAAAACTTTGGTTAATAACTGCAAGGCAATAGTTTTACAAATTTAGTCCAAATAAACTTATCATCAACTCAGAAAAACCTTACGAAGTTCCCACTGACTCCTTACGCTCGCCGACTACACGATTCCAGGGAACTACTATTTAGTTAGGACTGACGGATTCGGAAGAGCCTCACTGCTTTGGAGTTGATTAAGTATGTCTTAGAAATGTGTTTTTCAGTTGTTTATGACCTATAATTAATGTAGTATACAATTAAACCATGAGTTTAATGATAGTATCCTTATTTTACGACAAAAATCAAAATATCACGGCATAATGTACTATCCCGCGGCATAGTGTACCTTTACCTTACATTGATAATAACGTACCTACATAGAAAAATACTACATATTTGGTTTGTAGTTTGTATAGAACAAAAATATAACGATCTACCTGATTACGAAATGCCTAAAAACCACTGAACAAATCTTGTTATTTGTTTAGTTTGATAAGTGGTGCATTCTATGAAGAAATCTAGGTACTTTTTGTCGCTTACGACTTATTATGGGTACCTTAATAAAATATGCTAGTTGCTAGGAAACACTGACAATCTAAAAGCCTAGATATGTTATTATTATACCGTAACTCAATTTACTAATTTAATTTTTCGAAAGTTTTGAAAAGACAGTGTCGCTTACGACACGTTTTCATGGAATGCTCCAAGTACTGCCTACAGTTTAAATCCATTGCTTCTGTTAGTCCTGTTGTAGGGAAGAACCGGTATAACGTTTCGATGTGTGAGTGGATGCAGGTCGCTTGCTGAACATATGCCTCCCATTTGGACCTCCATTAATGTTTCCATGTGTGTAGATACATGCGTAAGTTTTATGGCTGAAATGGTGATGAAGATGAGAGTGTGTTCGGAAAAAATACGTAAGATGATGAGAGAAGGTACGGGTGTGCCTTGCTGACGCCCTCACGTTCCACACAGACCCTAACGGAAATAGTAACACAACATAAGGTAGGTACCTACGTAATCAAAGTATATAAGTTATATAACGAATGAAATTTTACTCTTCTCAGCTAAAATACCTAAATTAAGCTTTGAGTAAAAAACTCCCCCCCACTTAAATATTTGTTGTCTTAAGGTGCGTTTAAACCAAAAGGGCATTCGCTGTTCTAGCGCCCGTTCTACGAAATCAACCAATCACGTTTTGTGTACCGATCGAATTTCGTAGAGTGGGAGGTTAGAACAGCGAATGCTCTTTTAGTTTGAACGCACCTTAATTTAGGTACGGAATTACGGATCTCGTACCTATGAAGAGGTGTTCCTTTTCCTCGAAAGTTTGATTTGGGTTGACAGAAAATTTTAGTGGGATTAATCTAGTAGAGTCTACGTATAGACATCTTTTCAATTGAAAACCTAATTTTCAAAGAATAAGACAAAAAGGTATGAAGATAAGAGTCGAATATTTTTTGAAGAAGCGTCAACTACAAATACAGTTGAGTCAGTGGTGAGAAAGATAAACTAAATGTTGTGTTGTTAAATGACAGGTATAGACCGCCTGACAATATTTAAAAAATGCACATTTGGAATGAAAGCGGCAATTGAATGCTGAAAGTCATAAATGTCGCTCCGGTTTACCCACCCCTTGTGGTATCATACATGCATCATCAGCCTATATCAGTCCACTGCTGGACATAGGCCTCTCCTATTAACTATGCATAGACGCATAGGAGGTAAATTGCCCATAATCGCCACGCTGGGCAAGCGGATTGGCGAGCGCAGTTATGTATCCACTATAATGATGCTGCTGCCCATCATCAATCTTCTATCATAATAATGGTTAGTGACATTTCAATCCCTTAGTCGACTCTTACGACACCCACGGGAAGAGTTGTGGTATACTTTACTATACCCTGGCCAACCGGCTTATCAGCAGATATTTAAAGGCGGCATATTCAAATAGTTTTTGTAGGCTTTAGTTCAATCCTTAGGTAATCAAACACGAGTCACATCAAAATTTCAATGGTTTTGGCTCTTTTCAGTTGTCAACACAAATTTCAAAATAAGGTGTGAAATATGTCTCAATGATCCAATTAAGGGTTAAGATTATAGGTGCTATGAGTAAGTAGAAAATTTGAGTTTGCCGTCTTTTCTACTGTGTTATATTCCATTGTGTAGGTAATACAATTCAAATAAATAACAGGAATAAGGTAACCCATCGATATGCGAGTCGCTGTAAGAAGTGCGTAACTGAAATAATTTTGTTATTAATTAAAACATAAATAATAATTAATTTAACTGAAATATACTAATTATGTTTTATAAATTCACTTAAATCTAACTTAAAAAATAATAGGTACCTATCTATTAAAACTTAAAAAAGAAATCTAAAAAGAGGTGAAACAAATCTTAAAATCTTTAAATCCTACTGAAAGAGTGCTGCCGTGCCGGTGGAAAGGTGCCCATTATTAAAATTGATCTACTCGTTTATTATCATCATTTATGTTTGGATAAATTAAATACATATCACACAATATATATTTTACTATCGACCTTACTTTTATGCTATACCTATCCACTTGTACCTAGGTAGAGCAAAGTCCAAAAATATTTCCGGTAGTAATTCGAATGATGAATATGTAATCATTCGAATCACATAACTTTTAAGCTACTTAAATACGTCATATAACATATTACGATCAATTTATTGTCGAACTTCAAATATTTATTTGTGACTCGTAATTTCATGCCAAATTAACAGACAAGATGTAAAATTTGAATTAGGGTAAAAACACCATACATCCCTAATTTAAATACTTCCCGTCACATCTGTATTTAATAGCAGAGAGCAGAGACGCCTAAAAATAAAGTTCGCTATTGTCATAGTCATAACTCGCTAATAATGAGAATTTTGACTTTATTTCCAATGAAATAAGAGTAGAAAAGTATCATATTTTTGAGTGATAGATGGGACATTTACAGGAAACTATCAGGGAATAACCAAGTAATTCCAGTAACCACCTATTCCCATAATAAGTAAATATTGATTTTAATACCTTGGTGTCATACTAGGTAATATACCTTCGATTATGAGAGCTTTTTACCAAAGTAATGAAACGTACTTACCGAGGGCCTATTGCATAACAAATTACCACTAGATAATATTACAAGCGGAAGTCTCTTTTCTATCTCTCTTACTAGAAAGAGACTTTGTTATGCAATAAAGCTAAGGTAACACTAATTAACCAATTATTTATTAAGTGTCATGTAAATAGAGTTCGCGCGTTCCAGAACATACTAGCCTAAGATATGAGAATTTTTACAAAATACTTAATACTGAAAATTTTGCTTCTACGACACGTGGGATGGTCAGACTGCGCACAATAGCTCGCCCGACTGTTACGACCGTACGTTCCCTTTTTAAATTACCTTCATTTTGTCGGCCACGTCAAAGCGAACCCAAAGGGCCGAAGTGGCCCTATTAGGTCCACTCCTTGCCTTTGTCAGGCCACTGGGCGTGTCTTTCAGATAGAAATTGGGTCGACACATCAAAGCTCACCTTATGTACAGTAATATGGTTGCAAATTCCAATTTGGTAATGTTGGAGCCGGAAAAGAATTTATGTGCTTTAGAGAATACTTGAGTTGAAAGTGCTCAGGCGTCTTATATTATAAGGGCAGAAGCCCTTATTTTAAATACAAGATTGTAATATATTATGTATTTATCAGTGTAATAATGTGACCCTGTTAAATTGATTGTTGAATAGAAAAAAAAACAAAAATACGAGTATGTTCTTTCGAAATGAGGACACCAGTTTTACATCCATTCAGTTAGTGACTTTATTGCTCGTAAATCCATCAAATTAACGGTCGGAATAACTATATTCCCATAGTAGAGGCGATGCATTCGAATATAATTTTTCCTAACTAGTGCGGAAAAGTTAACTGCGCAGGCTTCGCGCGCGTAAATTTCTCTTTTTAAGGCACATGTTAAGAAAAAGTCGTTCGATACACGTGTAATAATTTAACTTCTTTTTAACTCGGGTGATTGTCGCTCTCGTTGCAATCGGGCTCCAACTTTCACCCTCGTCGAAAAAATGCACTTGCATTGAAATATATTATTTCAATACAGCTATCTGTATTACGCGCTATTCTGCTATATTTACGCGCTAGTGCGAGCAGTGGTTAATTTTTTGTGAGGTTGAAACTTCGGAAGGCCATCTGTACTGAAAACCGGCGTACGATACACGTGCGAAAAGGAACTTCGTGACTCCCCTTCGGTCATGTTTTACGTTATCGTCCCTTGTTTATTAGACTTCACAAGATTTCTTCAGAATCGATTATTTACATAAATATCAAATGATATATATTTTATTTTTCTCATAGATGGCGTGAAAAGCAGTGCCTATGTGTCACACAGTATCAAAATTATTTTCGTCGTGGGCGTTAACGCTTGAATCCCTCATTGCGCTCAGGATTCCAGGTTAGAATCCATTGCTTCATTCGGGTTTTAATGACCGTGCTCGCCCGAAAATATATCATTCTGATCCTATTGACACAATCTACTATACCTTTTGCAAAACCTTTGGCAAAACCTTTCAGTATACCCTATTTGAGTAGCAGATCCAAGTTATAAAGAACTACTGAAATCTTATCTGAAGCAGTGCCTTCGAATGACCTGAATCCGGGGGAGGCTGCGGCGGCGGGGCGGGCGCGCGGGGGCGATCGATGGGTCGCCATGGCAACCGCGACGTCTGCCGAGGAGCCTGCGCTCTACTGTCCCTCTCTGTCTCGCCTTGATAATCATATCACATGGCCCGTATAAGAAGAACAGCATATAAACTGAGCTGCTTTAAAGGAGTTCCAACTTTAAATGTTTGGCGGCAGGTAAAGAATCGATTGGAACTTATTTCTTGAGTTACCGTTTCGGAAGTCGCAGTGCATCTTCGTGCGATATATTATAAGGAAGAAACTGTTTCTGGAACGGAGAAAGACAAACCGCCGTTAGCGATAACAGGAAAACCGATCCTTTGTTTAACAAAGTAAAGCGTATTATTGCATACTGTTTACTCGGATGTGTTTGTTGTAACTGTGTCTCTGTGTGGCGACTGCGGTAACCAGTGGGTGGCTTAACAAGATATTTGGGGTTTGTTTGAACTCTGTTAACATCTGGCCCCTTAATTTATAGGAAGGGTGAACTCTGCTTTACCGTTAAAGGTGTTGTAATTAATAATTTATTTCGTCTGTGATTACTTGCGGTGTTGTGAGGGTAGGGCGCGTGTCTATAGAAATTCGCCGCAGCTTCCTGTCATTAGGGAGTTTTCGTCTCTTGAGATATTCAGGTTAATGTTCCGAATTGATTTTATGTTGTAGATATGAATTGGGCGTCAGATATTACATGTAATCACCTTATTCTTGTATCGCAAAATACCTCTGTTATTTTTAGTTTTGAACTTGTCAGTTAGGTAGGTAAATGTCAGTCCGAAAAACAAAAGTTGTCCACTCGGTGGTCAAAGGTTAACAGTCTGAATAAATCTATGTTACGATTTGATTGCATAGGGCTATCTATAGACCGGGGAACCTAGTTTGTACCGTCAATTGTTTTATCCCAAAATTAATACAGGAATTCCTCAACTTTAGGTATGTCCACCGAAAAGACGATAAACTAAATCTGATAACTGGGGTTATGTATTTTTTTCTTGTCAATAAATGTAATTGAATCTTGAAACATAAAATTCTTACTTATGTCTGTATTAATATCTGTCTGATATTAAAACTATGAACTATCGGCTATAAAAATAATGCTATAGTTCATAGCTTAGTAGCTCGCGGTGAGACCAGTGCCATAAGGAGCTAAGTACTCGTGTACAGGTAGGCAGACATATAGAAGACTTTCATTATAATAATAATAATAATAATAATAATCCATTTATTTTCAGGCATCGAAGGCCCATAGATACATACCTTACAAACTAACATACATATTAACATAATTTATTAATCTAAGTTATTTTGGCGACATAACAGGAAGTCTCTGTTTCGTACCTACAGTCACTGTAGATATGTAGAAGTAGTAGTAGTAAAATATTTTGTTGTACAGTCACCGTCAAATATATCGGAGCGGCCTGGGTGCTCACAAACACCTGGGTGCTTAGACAAGTTGCCAATCGCTAGCGCTTCATCGTTAATCGCAGCTAACTGTCTTTGTCACACTAATATGAAAGAGTGACAGAGAGGGAAAACTACGATACGCTTTATTTTCATGGCGTTAGAGTGCACGTTCTGATATTTTTGACCACCGTGGTTGCTCCCATATATTTGATGGCGACTGTACAGAAAAATACAATATAACAGCAAATAATTCTTAAAATGAGTACAAAGGCGGATTTAAGCCCTAGATATTTCTGTTCAAAACAAAGATGCACTGGTATACCTAATTAACCTCTAGTCACGATAAAGATGGCACTGTTGTTACCATATGCATTATACAAAATGCAGCTGAAGAAGTTAATTAGGGTTCATAATTTGAATAAAGACCTTAATTTATCATCTTCCCTGAACTTAATATATCTCCTATTATGGTACCTCCTCCTGCTTTACTCGTAATACGATGCTAATTACTAATAAAGGATAAGGTAGCGCGTGCCATCCAACTTAGTCCATTGTCATTATTGCCGGCCTTATAAAATATATACTTCATACTGTCCTACATCTATTTTTAATAACTTATCGGACAACAAACAAATCATTCATAGGTATGTTGCCATGCTTACTATGTGCATTGTGTAAGGTTATTTTATTTGACCTTCTCATTTATAGGTACTCTGTTTGGTTTGGTGTTTAAAAAAAGGTAAACAATCTTGCAGTATCTTTTTATTGAAAAATGCTGGGAAGCGGAGAAAAAAGAGAAGGGAATTGGGAGCAAACCTGGTTCAACGAATGTCCCCGCGTGCTAGGTTTTGTAGGACGCGCTGCCACACTTCTGCTCTCTTCTGCCCCGGGGCGTATATTTGTATAGAGATATAGATGATTTTCCGTGGTTTTCCTTGGTTTTCACGTCACTCGCGAATAAGTTAGCCGGAGGGAGATGTTCTCGACCTGGCGTTCGGAGCGGTAAGGTTGATGTCACTTGTTTTCCCGTCTACCCCCAAGGTGGTTTGCAAAATAGGAAAATATAAAAGGGTAGATTTAGGTGGATAGGGATGCGAACATCCATTAGGGATGTGAAAATGATTCGGTAAGCGCCATACCGCCTCCCGAAGAGCAGACGTGCTCTTGAAAGTATCTGCAATTCTTTGAAACATATTAAACAGACTTCTAATAAAAAAAAAAGGAAAGCTTGTTCAATGAATGTTGACAATTGCAAACGTAACAAAAAAAATTATATACTAAGATTTGTGAAAGCTTATAACTAAATTGTATGATATGGTGGTTAAGCGACTTAATAATCAAATTTGACGGTTAATGTGCGTTAGGCAGTGGACACAGCTTGACCACTGGACGCATGAACGTACCGTTAGAAGTTTTGACCTCCACCACACGAACAATCCCATCCGTGCCAGGGCATATCCTTGAAACACGGGCCCTGCGCCACTGCAGGGGTGTACTGTTGGGCTCAGCGAGAAGCACCAGTTCCCCAACCTGTAGGTTAGGTGTGGGAGTGAGCCATTTTTTTGTCGCTGCTGCAAGGTATGCAGGTATTCGTTGTGCCAACGTTTCCACAGATGCTGAGTTATCTGCTGCAACAGCTGCCAACGATTCAAGCGACTGGCGGGAGCTTTATCGACGTTATGTTCGGGAACACAGAGAAGCGGTTGCCCAATTAAAAAATGTCCCGGAGTCAGAACATCGAAGTCGCTGGGGTCACTGCTAAGTGGGCACAGAGGTCTGGAATTGATTATGGCTTCGATTTTAGCGAAGACGGTGGCGAGCTCCTCAAACGTGAGGACGCGGTCGCCGATAATGCGCGTGAGTAAGGTTTTGGCAGACTTCACGGCACTCTCCCAAAGACCGCCATGGTGGGGTGCAGAAGGGGGATTGAAGTGCCATGTGATTTGCTGAGGTGCAAGTTTTTGTTGGATCTGAGTTTCATCAATGCTGTCGTAGATCAGTTTCAAGTGGTTGCGAGCACCTACGAAATTTGTGCCGCAATCTGAGAATATGTCCGAGGGCAACCCCCGTCTAGACACGAAGCGGTCCAGACACGCCAGGAAAGCGTCGGTGGACAGTGCAGACACGACTTCCAAATGAACTGCTTTGGATGCGAAGCAGATGAAAACGCAGAGATATGCCTTGTAGGTTTTAGGCGTGCGTAAATTAGACGCTCTGACGGTAAACGGCCCAGCAAAATCTACGCCGACCTTTTGAAAGGGCCTAGCCTGGGTGACTCGACTGGCAGGCAGGTTCCCCATGAACGGGGTTAACGGCTTGGCTTTGAGTCTGTAACACCGTTGGCATTTGAATATCCTATGACGGACGACCTTGCGTGCTGATAATATCCAGAACCGGCGGTGGATTACAGTCAGCAACGTATCAGCGCCTGCATGACCAAACATTAAATGGTAGTGATCAATCAAAATGTGAGTCAGATGGTGCGAATGCGGGAGAAGCAAAGGATGCTTGCTAGCGTAAGTTAGCCGTGAATGTACGAGGCGTCCCCCCACTCTTAGCAGGCCATCGTCATCAATGAACGGATTGAGACGAATAATCCGGGTTTTAGGCGTACGACATTCACGCAACGCCTTGAACGTATCGTGAAAAGCTGCTAATTGAACGAGCTTTACCATAGTGATTAGGGCGTTATTTAACTCATTGACAGTTAAATACCCCTTTCGGTTCTGAGCTGACTTTCGCGCGTTGTTAATAAAGCGGAGGCACCAAGCGACAGTTGTCTGGAGCCTGAGCAAGGAACTATAACGTGCAATAAGCCAGGGATCCTCGACATCGTGGCAGCTGTCGCCAGCAGCCGGGTAGTCTTTAACACGTGTCTCGACAGCTTGCACTGTGAAAGCGACAGCTGGAGTACAGTGTTGAGGTTGTAGTTCGACGGTTTGAACAGGGAGTGCTGCAACCGGAACAAAATCTTTCAACCAAACAGGGCCCCACCACAGGTTGTGGTTCAGCAACTCCGAAGGAAGCAAACCTCGACTGGCTGAATCCGCAGGATTAAGAGTCGAAGCTACGTGCATCCATGGGACGTTAGGAATCATACCTTGTATTTGTGATACACGGTTACCTTCGTAGGTTTGAAGTCTATGTGGAGCTGTTTGGATCCAGTTTAGGACAATGCTGGAGTCGCACCATGCCGTAGTAGACTCTATGGTGATTTTATTCTTAAGGACACTTAGCACGTGTTCAAGCAATCGCGCCAAGAGTACGGCGCCGCAGAGTTCCATTCTGGGAATCGTCACTTTCTGTTTGACTGGTGCTACTCGCGACCTCGATATAATGAGGTGGACTTTTGATTCAGCCTCAGTTTTGATAAGGAGATATATGCAGGCCGCGTAGCCGCGCTCAGAAGCGTCGCTGAAGCCATGAAGATGAGCTTCGTATGGCAGATCAGCAAGTACAAATCTGGGAACACGCACGCGGTGCAGAGCTTTAAAGTCGTTAACAAACTTTAACCAGAACGATTGAGATTCAGCTGGGATTGGGTCATCCCAGTTGAGATCAATAAGCCACAAACTCTGCATGAAGGATTTTGCAGCAAACGTGACGGGAGTGATGAAACCGCACGGATCGTAGAGTCGAGCGATGTCTGACAGAACACCTCGTTTGGTCGACGTGCGCGACATCTCAGCCACACGGTATAAGAAGTTGTCATCGGATGGGTTCCACTCGATTCCGAGTATTTTGAAGATGTTGTCACCTGACTCTTCAAAACGGAATGGGGCCTCTCGATGATCTGATGGAAATCCTTGTAGGATCTCGGGTTTGTTGCTAGACCATTTTCTCAACTGGAAGCAACCTTGACCGAGTACCTCGACAAGCTGATGCTGTAGAGCTTTAGCGCGCTCTACGGTGCCAGAGCCGGTGACGACGTCGTCGACAAATGTGTCCTCCCGCAGGACGCGCGAGGCTTCGGGGTAGAGCGTGGAATTCAAATTCGCTAGCTCGTGGATGACCCTAATAGCCTGGAACGCGGAGCTGGAAACACCGTAAGTGACGGTCGTGAGCTCATATTCTTGCAACGGGTCGTCCGGAGAATCGCGCCAAAAAATGATTTGATAGCGCCAGTCGTCCGGGTGCAGACGCACGTTGCGATACATTTGTTTAATGTCGCATGTGAAAACGACAGGATGCAACCTAAATCTAAGAATGACGTCTTGGATATTTTGTTGAAGTTTCGGGCCTGACATCAAGTTTTGGTTCAGCGAAACCCCTGTGGAGCTAGCCAGCGATCCATCAAAAACTGCGCGCAATTTCGTGGTGCTGCTGCTATCCTTAAGAACGCCGTGATGTGGGATATAGCACCTCTCACCACCACCCTCAGGTGACCTGAGCTGCATATGGCCAGACTCTTTATAGTCACGCATAAAATTAACGTAAAGTTCACGCAGGCGTGGTTCCCTTGTAAGCCTCCGCTCCAAGTTGTGAAAGCGCCTTAGAGCAGCAGGGCGCGTTTCGCCTAGTTGCTTAAGCTCCACCTTAAAGGGCAGGCGAACAACGAACTTCCCATTGGCATCGCGACTGTGGGTTTCCATAAAATGTTTTTCGCAGGCGATGTCCTCGGGATCCAGGATGGGTGTGGCTGGAACCTCTTCGTCGTTCCAAAATCGTGTCAAGGCTGACTCCAACCGAGAGTTGTTCGATACTAAGTGGGTATGCTGATACCCTCTGAACATGACCGGTGACTTCCCCATGACAACCCACCCGAAAATCGTTGAGTGAGCTGTGGGTAACCCTGTGCCGAGCTGGCGCTTGTCACCTGTGAATATCTCATCGAACAGGTCGACGCCTAGCAACAGATCAATACGTCCAGGCATGTGAAAATTCTTGTCAGCCAAAGCCAGGTCCTTACAACTGTGAAAAACAGTGGGACTAATTTGGGTTGGTGGCTGGTAACCAGTGATGCGCTTCATCACTATGGCCTCAGTGAACAGGCCATGGTGACCTGAGTCCACAAGCGAGGTAATGTGACAATCTACACTTCCATAGGAAGGCTGTCGCTGGTCACCTATGCCAAACACATCACATGACTGGCGGCGCTGAAGTCGCAGCTGTTGAGCTAGGTGCTCAGTTATAAGAGATGTTTGGGCACCGGGATCAATTAATGAACGAACCACATGAATGTGACCGCTTGCATCCTGGACTCCTACAAGAGCAGTACCAAGCAGCCCCATAGACATCGGCTCTACATTAAGTAGAATTTGCTTGCCATCAGTGCTGCAACTTGGCAATGATGACAACATATGGGTATTCACTACCCTACCTTGGTTTGTACTACCGTTAGGTATATTTTGATTATAAGTTTGATCGGCAGCCTGTGGCGAGACAATGGACCCGTTGGTACTGCTTGTCGCCTCGGCTGGATGCAATTTGGTGTGATGCTTGCCCCCGCAGATCAGACAATGTGTTTTCGACATACACTTTGAGACATGATGAGGCCGCAAGCAATTATAACATAAATTCTTACTTTTGACATAAGACCTTTTGTCATTAATTGAATTGAATTTTGGACAATGATAAATAGCATGGTTTTCACCACAACAGATACAAGCCGCTTGTTGAGCCACATGTACGGTGGCAGGTACATCACTGTAACTTGGTTTTGAGAGTACATTTTGAGAAGCTTCCAACACACGCAAGCGATTCTCAAGAAAGTCCAACAAGTTCTCAAATTCTGGGATTTCATTTGCTTTAAGAGTAAGTTCAAACTTGGTACGCAGCTCCGCAGGCATTTTTCTTGACACAAGATGAAATAGCAAAAAACTCCAAGAAGTTGTGTCAAACCCAAGTGCTTTGAGAGCTTGTGTATTTTCTTTAAGTGTATTTACAAACTTACGCAAGTTTTTATATATTATGGTATAACAACTAGCCGATAACAAGAGCTCTAAATGTTTAGAAGCAATCAACCGCTTATTTTCATAACGCTCCTGTAGCAAGGAATATGCAATCATGTAATTTTCATCACATATAGTAAGGTGTCGCACCAAACTCAATGGCTCATTTTCTAAAACAGTTAACAAATAGTGAAACTTTTGTACAACACTCAACTCACTGTTGTTATGTATCAGGCTATTATATATAGATATGAAATTAGGCCATTCAGTATGTACACCCTTGAATTTAGCTAACTGAATTTTAGGTAGATGGAAACGAGTACTTTCCAAACCGTTTGAATTAGCAGACCGATTTTGCAAAGACGATACGGTAGGTTGAGTGAATAAGTCCTCATACATAGTTTTGATTGAATAAAACTTATCGTAAAACATACTGTACTTCGATTCAACACTCTTCTTGTCTCCTTCCTCCTTAATTAAAGCCATAATTACGGAGAAGGCCTCGTCTATTTGGTCTCGCATACGTTCGGTGTCTGCATAACGCACTTTAAACGCCTTCAATTGTTCCGGTGTCGGGCTTAAATTCATAAAACCAGCTGCCATATCATACAATTGAGTAATAAAACTATGAGCAACATTAAATTTCACGACTGAAACTTGAGATTCCATCGTAATTTCGTGTAAATAACTCGAATAATATAGGTTAGAATTAGATGTAAACAAATCAACATAGATAAGATACGTTTGCAAATGTCAAACTCAGAGACGTATTTTCCTATTCAAGTTTATTTAGATGCTAGAAAATTGGCCAATACGATTAGTTGTGTTCGATTTGTATTGCCAACATTGTAAACGGAATGAATGACAATGAACTGTCAGATGAAACTTGAGGAAAATGTTACTTGTCTGTGGGATCCGTGGTATTGAGAAATATGACTTGCAAAATGAAATTTAAGGGTATGATGATTTATGATAGAAATAAATTTTGAAAAACTATTATGTTTAGATCAAAATTGAGAATTTTAAAAATGATCCGGTTCGAAGGACCAGCATGGGAAGCGGAGAAAAAAGAGAAGGGAATTGGGAGCAAACCTGGTTCAACGAATGTCCCCGCGTGCTAGGTTTTGTAGGACGCGCTGCCACACTTCTGCTCTCTTCTGCCCCGGGGCGTATATTTGTATAGAGATATAGATGATTTTCCGTGGTTTTCCTTGGTTTTCACGTCACTCGCGAATAAGTTAGCCGGAGGGAGATGTTCTCGACCTGGCGTTCGGAGCGGTAAGGTTGATGTCACTTGTTTTCCCGTCTACCCCCAAGGTGGTTTGCAAAATAGGAAAATATAAAAGGGTAGATTTAGGTGGATAGGGATGCGAACATCCATTAGGGATGTGAAAATGATTCGGTAAGCGCCAAATGCATATAAAAATTCAAACTAGGTACTTAATGAATCAAAAACAATGTAAATCACTGTATTTCCTTGTTATATTATGTATATTTGCTAAAACTTATTTTCTACTCGTAGTTTTCAATAAAAAGATAATGCAAGATTGTTTACTTTTTTTAAACACCAAACCAAACAGAGTATAGTGATCATCGAACGGCATAAAACCAGAACATTCGATTCTATTGTTTCAAACGGCTAACCCTGACACCGAAAAAACATCCCCATTAAATTTTGAATATGCATAGCAAACAGGGCGTCCCTTGCCGCAGTGAACATTAATCACTCATAAAAAAGACACGACTACCGACTCTATCTAACATCGACCTTATTGCCACTCACGCGTAGTTCCACCGTCTCCAAACGGAGACATATCAGCGAAGATTTCTTTGACTGTTGGCATTTTGTCGTACCGCTACCAAGAAAGCCCACGGCTACTTTACGAGTCACCGTCATTTATGTTATTCACGTTACGGGCGCAGTTTGAAAAAAGTGGCTCCCATCGTAATGACCGTCGTGTGACTTGTGTGTCACGGCACACTAATATTTATGTAAATTGCAGTGAATATGATTAGTCCGTCGCCTCCCTCGCTGATAATCATATTTACGGCTTCCCCCCGGCCAACCCTCCGAGGAACTTTGGATTCGAGCGGCCTGACTTGACCGTTTCAAATGTTTTCAGTGTTTGCTTTCATGGGGATGTGAGTACTTCAGCAGAAGTATGTCTGAGAGATTGGATCCATTTATTCGCTGACATCTCATGTTCCTCAACGTATCAGAACTCGATGTCGCAATGTATAGTAAAACTATGCAGATACTGCGACAATTTTTTTGTAAATCATGCAGATAATGCAGTATTTTTCATACCTTATTTCCGTTTTAGTTTATGGCCTTTCGATATATTTTGGTACCTACCCATTTAAGTAGACTGTGTACGTGCTGTGCGTTTTTCAGATGTATGCTTGTGCAAATATCTGAATAAAATATATACAAATCGATAAAAATTGATGTTCGTATCTTTAATGTACCTAGATGGTTTATTATTAACTAGGCTCCTTTAAGTTTGCTTACTGAACTTAAATATAATATCAAAATAAAACTTACTTTGGTATTGAAAGAACATAAAGACCTGCTTTGCATTTACAAATATCATTATTATGTCGTCTTCTTACTTCTCAATACTCAAAGGTCTTTGACTTCTATTAGTTATTTAGCGGCTTTGATTACGCCATTAAATTAACCATGAGAGACTATAAAACGGGCTGCAGTCTTAATAGGCCAGAGTATCCTGCAAGTAAATCGATACTAACATCTTACTTTATACCATTGTGGTGGTAATCTGTGCGTTTATCGGGCCAGTGGCCGCGCATATCGAATGGTCAGACTAACTCTTTACGCCACAAGTGTGTTTCAAACTTAAACAATTCTTTATCTAAAACTACAAGAATAAGGTATACAATTCAACAATCTTTTGATTATAGTTGTGCAGTTGGCCTGGACGTAGGAATGGCAAGCTTATGTCCCATTGTTACATCTAACTATTGCTGCTTAGCATGTAGGTTATATCAAGAATATGTTAGGGTCAATTCAAGTGGATGTATACTCGTACTTAACTTACCCAATATTTACCAACCTACTCGTATTATATGTAACTTTAGCTGATGGTTGATGCTTGCTCGGTGGTCGGCCAGTTTTTGACTGTAACGCCTAAACGATTGCCTATTCAATTTATTCAGTAAAAATGTGGTATAAATATTAGTCCTTCATAACAACGCTTTTTTAGACAGGTGTTGCTTTATCTAAATCCAGATAAACATCGAGACAAGTGCATGACACTTGCTCGATCCGAAAAATGGAGTGAAGGAAGCGAAGGGACTTCGTATTTTACTTAAGTTTATTTAGACATCAAACTCTATTAGGTAGCACTTTACTCGTATACAAATCTGTGCAACTACATAAAAGTGTACTTTCGAATTGTCATCTCCCATGATTAATGAAAAGAAAAACATTCAAACATCACGCTAAACTTAAGTAGGTATCAATTTCTCCTTAGTCCTTATCTTGACAGCGTAAGCAAGTATTATGTAAGTACCTAATGTTATGTAGTGTAAAATCCTTTTCCCTTGAGCTTTTCACGGAAACGTCCGAATTCATATTGCTGTCACAATAAATAAACCACCATGGCACTGCTGCAACTGGACCATATTAAAAAGGCATAGACACAATACAATCGTATACGACTGTTTAAATATCTCATATATAACTCGTTTCGTTCGGAGTATTAAGATAAAACTTGTACGATTCATTTTTTAATATGAATTGTTTGAAATTAAAAAATAATTCCGTGTTCTGACGGAATCGTTTTACTTTGGCATTAAATCGAAAAAAATACAGACGCTAGTTACTGTCGATGTCGCCACGGTTAACTCATAGCTTTATCAAATTAGCACATTGTTTTAATATCCTCTAGCTGCCCAGAGGCCTATAAAAAGGACTCACCAATCAAAAGAAATTCTATTTTATTTCTTTCAGTATGAATCCAAAATTAGTTGGCAAATTTTATTATCTGGACACAGAAGGTTACAGTTTATCTCGTGGTAAGATAGTGTCGCACCGTTCATAATATGTTAAGCTTACAGTACCTATAATGAAATAGTACATCACAGTCTTAGTATATAGAGTGACGCATTGGGGCCATTTTTTTCAAAGTCGTCTCCCCACTATTTTTGTAACATAGATATTTTGTTGTAACATACGATTTCTAATAACTAACGTGAGCTCTTTCGATCCTAATAATCCTTCCAATTCGTTACCCACATACAAAATGTATGCAAAAATTGTAACGGCTAAAATTGAAAAAAAAAAACCTTGGGATAAAAATGTTCTCCTATCAGGATCGAAATATCTCGCGATTCTGAGTGCAAATCATATTAAAAGTTCCAAAAACGTTGGACAACGTTGAAAAAAATTGCCCATTGGTAAATGTAACAGATTTTAGGTTTTGTGGCTCGAACCGAGAGAGTCATAAACACGCGTCTTTCAAATTGTATTAAATTTTATGTTTTGCTATGGCTAGCAAGCGAGATTTTCTCTCTACGGAGTTGGCAGTAAATCTCATACCATGGGTGACGTAAAAATAATTTAATAAAAATGTAAAAAATAAAATAAAAACCGACTTCAACCGGTTTCTCCAAATTTATCAGACCTCAACTTGGTGACAACAGGATCATCTCTTAGTATACCGTTCGTTTAAAAAAAAAAGTTGGTTCTCGAATTTCTCGATTCTCGGAAATATCGGATTTTTTTATATACTGAGTCGAAACAGCAACTAAAAGCGTGACAGAGTGGCATGAAACAAGACAACGAAAATAATTTTGATCGAGGTAATGTAGGTACCTACTACATACATACAAAAGAAAATAATAAACAAACTGTCGAATTGAGAACCTCCTTTTTCAAGTCAGTTAAAAAGTATTTACCTATTCACGTTTTCCTTATCATAACCAAGTCTCAAGGCAAATTGTGGAGATAATTTTCGAGGACACGTCCCCTATGAAATTAAAAAGCCCCTGGTACATTAAAGGACCACGCACACTTACGTCATTTCGATGAAGGTGCTCTATACAGGCGTTATCGAGTGGCGTGCGCCTTCGGGTCAATGACCTGCGATTAAGGCCAGTGAGCACTGAACACTGGATCTAGATGACATTAAGAATAAGAAAATAAGAAGAAACAAAAAATAAACCAGATATATTTACACTTTTAATGTCTGGATTCTGATGCGGTTCAAATCAGGCTAGGGATGTTCTTTGTAGGGTTAAGTTCCACGACGGTGCTCGGTTTAAGACCCTCGCTAGTAAGCGCGCCAAACGTCTTCAGCGCGGCACTGGTTTGCCACAGGCCCACTACACCTGCCAGAGTTGTGGAGCCTATTTCTCAAAAGCTTGTAACTTGTAATACAAGTGGAAGTCTCTCTTCAACATCATTGATTAGATAAGGACTTCCGCTTCTCTGGTCGTGTTTTTTCGCTCCCGTATTGGCCTACACAGCCATGAATAAAGCTGTCGCACAACCTGACACTGCTTGTATAGTCTATTATTATAGACTTTCGATGCAAATGATGATGATGACCCAAAGGGCAAAACGAGACCTTATTACTAAGGTCGTACTACTACTCTGTCACCACTGTACTGAGCTGTCTGTATCTCGTGAACCGCGACAGTTAAAATCTTCATAGATACTGCATTTTTGTTGCCCCTTTAACAAAACATGTAAAAAATAAGGGGGTATAATATATTTAAGGGGGCAGTACAAAAAACGTGTTTTTTGCTAGTTTTTATTTATGTAAAATTGATAATAGTACGAAATCCTTTATCCGCGAGTTCGACTCGCACATGTCGCACGTACCGTACATATAACAAAACTAAAATAAACCGAATATTTTTCATAAAATGTGGTGTATTCTGCTGGGTTTATGCGATGGACAACACAAACGCGATTCTACCTATTCGTAATTCCCATACAATAGGATTCCACACAACTGCAGTTTACTACATTCGTAATTCTACACAGTCTATATTTTGACGCAATCGGAATTCATCCGATTCGCGATTCTACACAAAATGAGTTCAACACAACTGCAGTTTTCTCCATTCGTAATTCTACACAGTCGATAATTAACCTTCCTTGCCGATCCTGACGAAAGAGTGGTTCTCAATATACAGGTTCTGAATTAACGCAATCAGATGTTTGGGTGTTCTCATCTCACGTAACACCATCCACAGCTTATCCCACTGCACACAGTCAAAGGCTAGTATAGTCTATGATGAAGCGCGAGATTGTTAAGCCGGGGATACATATGCCCGTGGCTGGCACTCTAGCATACCAGCTCCTTGCAAGTGCCAGCTACAGTCATGTGTATTCACTAACTGGCATACCTGTAACTGGAAGCTAGCTAGTTGCAAGTAGCTGGCACTACATTTGATTTCCTTGCATGCCCGTTGATGGAGGGGCCGCGGGGGGCTGCTAACCTGGCACGTGTGTACAGCCGCGACAGCTATGGGCATGCCAGTAGCCGACTCGTTGTGGCCGTTGGCCCCAATTCTTCCTAACAATTCATCAAATTTCTCTGGGAGCATTCTCAAATGATTTCTGTAACCATCATGATCTTCTTGACGCATTTCTTTAAGCAGACAACTACTTGCTCCAAAATCTTCCCTTCTACTAATCCAATCTCTTACCCAAACCCGTCTTCGTTTTTTCTTTTTATCTCTTATTAATTTAGCTACACATTCAATTGCTAATAATAACCTAATTTTGTTTAATTCACTTCGATTGTTATCCATGTTGTAGGTACGAAATACTCTCACGAACTGTCCTGTGTATACGCGATGGTAATACTGGCATGCAAGGCAAGGGCACAGTATGCATGCCAGTGTTACTTGCAAATGTATCCGCAGTGTGCCAGTTACTCGTACATGCCAGTAACTTTCATACCAGCTACTTTCCCGATTTACTGGCATGTGTATTCCCGGCTTTACGGATTAAAGACCTTTAATTTACTACGTAGGATAAAACGCTGTTATTGTTGGAAAATAACTGTGTAGCATTTCGAATGTAGAAAACTGCGTTTGCGTTGAACTCATACTGTACAGAATAACGAATAGGAAGAGTAAAGATTGCGTTAAAATATCGACTGTGTAGCATTTCGAATGTATGTAGTAAACTGCAGTTGCGTTGAACCTATACTGTACAGAATCGCGAACAGGAAGAATCCCGATTGTGTGAAAATATCGACTGTGTAGAATTACGAATGGAGAAAACTGCAGTTGCGTTGAACTCATTTTGTGTAGAATGTTATTAATTAATTTATGATGTTGAATTATAACAATATTTTCACTTTTCTAGTATGATATTTGATATAGTACCTACAAGTAGATATTTACCTACACTTATAAACATTGTGATACTTAGATTATTACCCTAATAACTTATTTTATTAGATTATTACGAGTATGTATGTATACGATACTGGTTGTGGTTGTTGTCAGTCTGTAGTTTTTCGGGATCCATTTTTTTAATTATTCCAATCCTTATTAAATAAATACCTTAGTTATGAAACTTATGAGGATTCATTTAGTTGAAAAGTTTATAAGAAGTTGCAGGTCCTTCGATGTAACCTTGTCAGTAAATTACCGTCTCTATCGTTAATTAGCCAAGTTTAAAAATTAAGTTAGATTAGGTAAACTAAAATACCTAGAATGGTAAACTTTGAAGGTAATCCATCTTTAAAAGAAGTACCTCTATTTAGTAGAATTTCAAAGAGCGTTTGATATTTGTTTATTAAGAGTTTCAAAATTATTTTCGTTGTCTTGTTTCATACCATTCTGTCACGTTTTTAGTTGCTGTTTCGACTCAGTAGGTATAATTATAAAAAAAACCGGTGCAGTTGTATTTTTTATTCACGCTAGATTTTAAACCATACACGAGGAATTGAAAACAAAACATCATCTCATACAAAAATCACAACTCCGTCACGTTTTTAGGGATACAAAATAATGCAACGAAAATAATTTTGACCCAAAAATAAGGCTACGTTTCCGTGCTCACTACCAATACTTTGGGAAATCAGCCTTTCAGTAGAAAAAAGCGACAAATTAAAAAAAACGTAGGACCGAAAACTTGGTTGCCCATAGAAAATTTGAACTTGCCACCTTTTTCTACTGAAAAGTTGATTGGCCAGAGTATTAATATTTTATGATGAATACAATCCATCGAATTATGTGAAACTAACTTCTTAAAAGAAATGACGCAAAGGTGTGCTGTACCGAGTTCAAGCTATACCTATACGTATATTTACACAACATCGTAATAGTAGGTACCTAGTCAACTCTTTCAGTATGTATGTATCTACGATTACGAAACCTATATATTTTTTCTACAGACAAAATAAGTAGGTAAGCCAAAGCTTTCAAGATCCGCGAAAAAAATTATAATACGTAATTTACAATGTAAGTAAACTTTTCCGAGAAGTAAGTCTATACGGTACCTACAAATGTAACCAATACTACTACTACTTGTCTACCTACATGTTAAGTTTACCTGTATCTCTAATTGAAAAAAAAAAGTTAAAACAAAGCGTAACTCCTGAAAGCAAAAGGGTTGCAGCAAAGCCTACAGTGGCAAGAGCAGCGCGGCATGGCGTCGCGAGGCGGCCCGCTGACAGTTGTCGAGTGACCGCCAGACAGCAAGCCGGTCGTTTCCCGCGTGAAAATCGCTTTCCCCGCGCCGCGGCCGCACCGCACGTGAACGCAGTGTCCCGACGGCCGCTCGCGTGTCGCCACGCCTGGACGTTCCATTTTCAAATGAACTTTTCAAAGTGACAATGCGTTCGAAAGCCGTTGCGAGGAGGCTGCATTCCCAAGGTATGTTTTAAATAAGTTCTACGAGGGTCTACGGCGTAGTAGGTATAGATAAGGCATGTGATGCGCTCGCCGCGCTCCGCTATTGGTCGGCGCCGCCCCCGCCAGACAAGATAGCGAGGGCCATCCTCCGCTCCGTACCAGCAAACGTTCGATCGTAGCGTTAGGCGTTAAAGTACATTTCAGCTTGGAACGCGTATGGAGGGATGTCCCCTCCGTTGTCAGTTGTCATTGGATGCGCGGTGAGGATTTTCATTATTTATTTTCATTATGTACTGAGTGGAAGCGTGACGCTCTTTTGTTTACGTTTCGCTCCCAGCTTCGATTCGTCAAAGGTTTGTGCGTTTTAATTGAAATATGCTTTTAGATATAATTTGAAGCTCAAACGATTCTGATTCACGTTTACTCGTGCCAAAGAAGTTTCAGTGCCAACTTTGGACAGAAACGAAAAACGTAAAGTTGTTCAAACATCGTAACTTCAACAGCAGGTGGCGCGGCGCGCGGTAGGCAGGTTCCTTATCGCAAGGCGATAGAGTCTATATTGGCGCTGCAATATTGTTATCAGTAGGTAGACAGCTATTTCCCAAACATCGGTTGCACAACGGTTTGCAGAAGCAATCGTCAGTTTTTACGATGCGGTTTATGGCAAGTGACGTACTACACATGGTCTTTTTAGTTTGGTATATTCTAGTTTTAGGAAAACCTATTCTTATATTAGAATTACTTAAGTACACTCAGCTTGCACTCGTAAAAAGCTATGCTTTCTATGATTAACACCAAAAACACAACAAAACGCAACAAGATTACCTCAAAACAGATTTATATTATAGGGATTGATTAATTTTAAAACCAGACTTTACTTACTTACATCTATCTATCTCGTATGGGCTTAAATGGGTAAGCCCTTAGTTACGCATTACCTAAGTTTAAGTAGCTAAATACCTAAAAAGAAAATATTAATCATTATCGGTATCACTTTACTTTTTGTACGCGTTCCAATTACTATATCGAAAGTATATATACATATTTAAATAACAATAGGTTTAAATTAATATATTTGATTTAAATCACTGACATCACATTTATTTATCGTTTATACTTAAAAAGCATCTACATGAACTACATGCATATTTTCAATGTGCGTTTTTATATCTAGTATTTACAACGCACATTTGCATTATTTTCTAATAGCAGGTAGATCTGCTCTTATCTCTCACGTTATCGTATGTGATTAAACTGTAACATAATATAGCATAAACCTGCATTCATCTCACGAAAGCGAAGAGCTTGACCCTTGTTCCTCTTGCATTAGAGTTCAATTTCTTTGATCTATTCTTCGTAGTGAGATGCAAGTCTATTCATAGTTTCGAATCAACCAATCTGTGAGCTCTTTTATAAGGCATATACTTTATCATGGGTTAGTAGACGCTTGCTCATACAATGATAAAATGTTTCATAAAAGTATGGCCCCTTATCTACACTTTAAGTGTGTCTAAAAATAAATAGTTAGCGAGGAACAGGAAAACTTTACTAGTTAATGAAATAATGATGCAGGACAAGTGCTTCTCGATAACACTCTGGAAAAAGTAAAACTAATACCTAAACAATAGTTACTCTTGAATTACATTGTAATCTAAATCTATAAATATATGAAAACAAAAAATCTAAAACATTAAAAATTACTTTTTGCTATGTAAAGTAAGAAAAATATTTAAATTTGGCCGTCTATTTTTTTTTATTTAATTACGCAAAGATTGTAGGTACTGGTTAAAATTTCTCGTAACGCAACGTTCTCCGTCTCGTCGACACTTGGATCTTTAACATTCTATTTCTTCATCAAAATAATAGGTATTTGATGATCGTCTGATCATGAATAAATGTTTGATGATGAATCATGATACTCGATGCCCACGGCGTTTTTCTACCATACTGCTCCACATCAGCAGAATATTCATTTGTTCATCAGCACTACATGAAATATTTAGTTTGACAAACCACTGAAGTACGATATTGTTTATATTTTATGACAGAACTTATTTTAATACGTCTAGTAGAACAATCCTTGGAAAGTTTCAAGATTTTTCAAGATACTAGTGTAGGAGGAACATCAAAATCAAGTTTTGAGTCAAATTCGCTTTTCATAAGATCAATTTCACACTTGACAGCTTTTGCTTCATCGTTAAGCACATCACACCACCGAGTTCACGGTTTATATTTACATAATGTGCATTTTCAATATTCATTATAGAACTAAAAAGAGGATATTGTACAACTAAATCATGTTTATTTCTAGAAACTTTGTTAAAAGTTCCTTAAGGCATGGTCTTCCGGACATATCAGAAGCTGTAAAATTTTTATTGAGGTTTAATTGTATATATTAATAATTTTATATCGAGCCAGCTGTTGCTATTTTTAGCACGAGTATGTATTAATTAAACAACCAGGTAGACATTTTACGATTCGGTCAATATTAATAAAAGGCCGTCGGTGCGGGTCGTTAATATCTGGCCACGTTTTATGGCTCATAACCCTGGCGACTCTTCGGCCTGTCGGGAAATTCGACCCCATCGTTTACGACTTTCCAGTCCAGTTTGGCCAAATTGCTCACCGCTCGATTGACTTGTCGACGATTGATATGGCAAAGATATTCAGTCGGCATTGGTACTTTAATTAGGCCGGCATCTATAATATCGTGTGCATCATCTATCCTATTCGCTGCGAATCAGAATAGCTTGCAGCTGCGGCTTAACAATCTCTCTGTAAACAAACATAAATGGGTATGAATTTCCAGGCCTCCGGACAATGGCGCTGTCCACCATAAATAAACCGAACAATATTCAATAAGTGCACCGGTTTATTCCTCCAGGAATAGCAGTCGTAAAGCTCGCAGACATACCTACGGACGGATCCTCGAATCACAATAACGCAGCAGCTCAGCAGAATCCATAATCTTATTTTTGTACCGCGCCACGAAGCGTGAATTTCGCAATTACGTGAGCCCCGATCGCGACGCGCGATTATCATCTCAAAGCTCTGCATCTTAGAGACCACTGTCGCCGGTCAGGACTTTCTCAAAATAAACACTTCTTGTCTGTACACGTGCAAATGTAGACTTTATCTCGGAGACGGAGAGTTACGCGGCGGGAGCGAGCGAGGAGCGCGGGAAAGGGGACTCTTCGCCTCAGGAACAGGGCAGGTTATGCAGTACAGATGCGCTATCCATTGTGTTCCCTCCTATAATTTTATCGAAGCTGATTTACGATCGATTGTTCGGCCACGGTGGACAGTGGAGGTGTCCGTGTGCGTGCGCGCATGTGTGCGCGGTGCGTGCCCGCGCCGGCCCTCGTAACTTACCTGCAGATGGCGCTCGGAAATGACGAACTCTCGCCACACAACGCTCTCGTAAATTAAGAAACGACCGACGTCTCGAACCGTGTTCTTTTCAGCTTTATTTTATGTCTCGAAAAGGAATTACGAGCGTAGGTACCTCCTTGCCTTTGAGTAAATTCAAATTATTACTTCTTGCAGGAAAATTGCGGCAGATATTTATTAGCCTCGATGACAAAACATGCTCGCGAGAAAATTGTTTTCCGGCATGGTAAAGATTGAGTTTCAATAGCCAATAAAGATTGTACGGGTCGCTGAAATCAATCAAATGTAAAACTGAGGAAATCGTTGAGCAAAGGTTTATGTTAAGATCGTTAACAGTTTGACAGACGTTTGAAATAATAACATTGGTTTGATTCCGCGAAATGACGCCATGTAGTACGAGCACCTCTATTGTTAAAGAACGAGCGAACGTAAACGTAGTTCTGCCGTAAACACCTCAGTATTGCAAACAAAGTGTCGAAGCTTTCAAATGGTAGTTTCTTGATTCTTTGAACCAATTATTGTCACGGAGTTTCTCGAGATCAAAGAGTGACGGGTCGTCTAATAGTATGAAACTGCCAACTTAACATTGTTGCTTTTATTTTCAGTAACAGGTACGAGCATGCTATATTTAAACAGTTATATTAAATGTAGGAGAATCTATGATACCCATTTAGTAAAATAAATGGTACGTTGCTCGTATTTCAATTTCGAATAGTACTTTCTTTCTTCTTTTAGTATTATAAATACGGTAAAAGATCTTTATACGTCGTTTTATTTTAAATCGTTGAAAATCGTGTCATTTAAACCTAGAGAACTCTGACATCATTTCATTTCTAAGTACATTAAAGTGTTCCATAGACAGGTGCATTGTGGAAGTATGTAATTAAGGAACTTCTTGTCAGAGCGATCGCAGCGACGCGACGGGCATAATTGCGGCGTCTAGGAAACGGTCGCTGAGTGGCATCTTGAGCTATTTGAAGTTTCAGAAATAGTGGGGTATTCTCCAATCGTGTTAGTTGGTTTGTTTATGAGAAAGTGACAGTCCTGGCTAAATACATAGACATTTCTTAAATTTTGCGTTTATCCATTATACTTTCACCTTACATATAAAACGGTGCTAAGACTGAACTTCTTGTTTAAATGACAATATATATTCTTGGTAGTTCTATTGTTGTAGTTATTGATTAAAGGATAAGGGTCTAGATAATGTGGTATGCATTAACCTTACCATTTGTTATATCACTCTAAACCAAGCATGCCTAACATTTAGCATTAAGCTTTCTTTGATTAAAAGCACTCGCCATACTAGTGTTACTAGCCCTAAGTTTTCGTTATTTTGATTTCTTCCCTAGCTTTTTATTGTTCAGTTCACAAAATCCTGACAACTGTTGCTTTTTAGCTACTCGCGAACATAGTAGTCAGTCAATTCAATCAAATGATTAGGAGATTTTGACATATTTAATCTTTGACATGAATTTGACACAGTTAATCATTTTTTAATCTAAGCAAATGTATCTATAGCTCGTAAAACTATATACAGTGTGTGGCCTACAACCGGGGTGAAAATTTAAACGGTGCATTAATAAGCTGATCAACAATCATTTCCACATATTGTAATTTAAAAAAAAAAATTGTAATTTTTTGTTCATGTATTTTTCATTATTATGGGTTCATTTACTTGAATTAAAAGTTATCAATAACTTATCATTTTTGAATCATTGAAAAATGTACAATTTTTTTTTTAAAACCGTATCAAATTAGTGTAAAAATGCAAACAAAATTATTGTTATGACTTCCTACCTGGTATACTATCAAGATGTCTTGCGACTGACAAGCTACGACATCGTGATGCCAAGATCCAGTACTAAAGGTCCATAGCTTTGAATTACAATATCTCCGAACTTAACCACTTTGAAACACCGGGACCTTTACAGGATTATTGCTGATAGTCTAAGGAGTCACTCATTTCATTTTTCTCCCGTGTTAAAGACCACACACTGTATAAATATCTACAGCTACTACACGTATCTAAAGTAGAGGCATCGTAAGAAGTCGTTTTTGACAGCTCACAATAGTGTTGTGAAACGCTCGATTTTACCGTCGTAAAATTTTCAGTCAAGTGCGAAAGGGCGTTAGTTCTGGTACATGCCATTAAAAAAAATTAATTAAAAAAGTGTTAGGTAATCCGAACTAAGAAAGTGTTTGGTAATCTTACTTAGAATTATTAACAGGCAGCGAAACTTTGGTGCCGGTGACGTCATAATGACGTAAAGTCGCATTTAGGTAGGATGTTTTAAATATAGGACGGATTGGACGTGACCTCTATAAGCAAAATTCATAGCATCCACAACCTCTGTTAGCGAGAGATAGTAACTATATCCAATCAGAAGCATAAACAGTGTCCAAAATTAAAAATCAAGGGTCAACAATTAATAGCAGTAGGTAATCGGTGTCCAAATGTAATGCAATAGTATTGGAGAATATAAAGGTCAAATAGTATTGGAGTCTGATATACAATATACGTAGGTAGTTTCACTTGGTAGTAATGTCAATGTACTACTGACAGTGGTTGAGAACCATGAGCTTGGACGCGAGTTTGCCAGCCTGCAGCGATCCACTCCCAACCCACGTTGGTAAACTTGCGTGCTAGCTAAGAGTGCAAAATGTAGGTATGCCAAATAGAGAAATGCCGTATATACAGTATATAAAGTCACTAAAATAATTTATTAAAATCAGAGCACATCTAGGTGATAAATAACGTAGCGGTACATAAATTATTATTCTACGAAAAATAAAATTATACGTGATTTTATTACAATTTTGACATTTATCTGGTTGTCAAGTTCAACACAGTCTGTAAAGCCGCGTATCCACCGGGCAAACGGGCTCGCGAGGACCTGTCGAAACCTTACCAAATTTTTTGAAAATATGTGCGTACCTACTATTATAGCAATTATTCGTACCTCCATAAAAAAAGGTTTACTTATTTATTTCGATTGACGTATCGGTAAATTGCAGCAACAGTAGTAACATCACTATTCCGTACAGGCAACAATGAAGTTTGACATTTGCTCCATTATACTAACTGTCAACATTTACAAAACTTCATGTGCAAACAAACGTCAAAAACGACTTCTTACGATGCCTCTACTTTAAGGGCACAGACACGAGGTTTCGCCATTAGTCGAAGAAAGGGTGGGAGCACTAATGACCAAGTAGCTAATGACATGTCTGAATGTGCCCTCGACTTGACCAAAACATAATCACCACCTGACTGACTTGAATTACGCATGATGTTGATACTGTTGATGTCAGTAGTCGAAAAAAAAAACAAGACCCCAGGGTGCTTAGACAAGTTGCCAATCGCAAACGCTTAATCGTCAATCGTAAACGAATAGCAGCTAGTTAGCTGCTTTTCGTTTGACGTAATGTGAAGATAGTTGTCTTTGTCGCACTAATATGAAAGAGTTACAGAGAGGGAAAACTACGATACGCTACTAAGCGTTAGCGATTGGCAGTTTGGTTAAGCATCCTGTACTTATACTTTTTTAAAGAAATTTTATTCCGAGTCTGCCGATTGGTATTGGTACCTTTCATTCTGTTCTAATACTAGATCGGAATATTCCAGTACAGTGACGCACTTTCATCAGAGGAAGAATGATACACTGGCGAATTTTCCGTCTAATTGACAAACAATGCGCGTTCTTATAAGCCCACACAGTTTTCTGTAGTATTCGCAATATTTTTTTTGTACATTATTTACAAGAAATGGTTCTAGATGGTTATGAATTAAGAATTCAGTTAGTGGAATTTAATTTGTAGCCTGCCAGCATTATTTCATATTTTGTTATTTTTATCAATTGATGCCGATAACTAAAACTTAATGACTAGTCAGCCTATGATGCTGGTTAAGTTTTAATTTATCGTTTCTCGTGAAACGTGTCATGTTCGCACTTACTTCATTAGAACGTAAAAGGTATCTCATCTATGACGATTAGACGATATAGGATAAAAACCCGACTAGGGCTACTGGGTCATAGTAATTAAGTGCATGCGTATCCCGCGGACTAAGCCAAAGCTAAGTTAATATACCGAATGAACCTCTCGTGTGTCGGAAATATTTTTTTCTTATAGTTTTCTCGTACGCGGATCCACGTGCCGGCATACAAGGGATTAAGTTTTCACGATGTCAATTCAGATTTTATTTAGACCCGATTCAGTTCAAAAACTTTTTTTTTTCTGACGGGATGCGAATTTTCTTGTTCAGTTAAGTTCTTTTCCGATTTAATACTGTAAAGGGGAAGATTTGTTCTATTAACCTGCGTAATTATTATATAAATTAACAGAGATACTGTTACCGATTTAACACACCTGTGGCATCATTTATATTTCAACCGTTTATACAAAACGTTATTGAGGTTTACTATCCATTATACTTGTCGATGGAGCTCGCATTTAGCAAAATATTAATCTTTTTGGACTCTTCTGGAACTACTCTACTACTTGTAGTACTTTTTCAGGACAATGGAAAACCTATTCTTGCCTAGAGTTGAGTATAAAGGTACCTACTTTACATGGCTAGATTACTAAGCGCTGTATCATCAAGATAGCTTATCTCTGAGTCACTCCATGCTTCATGCCTGCGTTTGCTCTTACTGCTATTTTCAGTGGATATGCACAGTTCTATAGATACCCATTTGTGAAGGTATAATGATTATTTGTGGCAGTTGGTCTGTTTTCAGGGTTCCGTACCAAAAAAACAATGTGTCCTTCTGTATGTGTAAGAATTTGCCCCCGGGTTCCTCTGCCTTTGACGAAGCTTTCCTGTTCTTCCGATACATGCCAGCAGCAAAGTGACGAATTTTGTTGTTGATTATCTACATCATCACATATTTAGAATGAGATATTAGCGCCCGCGTTCTCTAGTTGTCGCACTTGGAGACCCCTTTTTATGTAACGGTAGAATCAACTAACTTCATCCAATCATTGTCATAAATATTGCAGATAGAGCTTCTTTAGTTACAGGATAGCCTTAATTGTTTCAGCGGTGAGTTGGTCAGGATCGGTGTCTTTTTTGGCCTTGAGTGTAATTATAGCGGCTGTAATTTCTGATTTAAGAATGGAAGGCTCCAGATCTATCTCGCTCCATCCGACTAGATTATGCACAGGTAATCCTTCATACCCATCATCAAAGCTATTATAAAGGCTCTCGCAGGAAATTGCGCCACATATTCGTAACTGCCACCAATTCTTGCAATGGAGTGCCATTCTGATCCTCGATTATCCATGATCGGTTTGAATTGTCTGGAGAGCAATTTCACTTTTTTAAATAGGTCAGAGTATTGCACTAGGAATGCATGCTCTTCTATCTCTTTGCAATCCGCTCTATGAAGCGGTTTTTGTCGTAAGGGCATTGCCTTTGCATATTACAAAAGTTTACAAGCGTACCTATAACTCTACAAAATTGACAACTTTTTGTATGCGAACTTATACAATTTTGTAGAATTGTACGCTTGTAGTTCTGTTGGCTAGGCTACAGTAAGACGTCTTAGGTGATAGAAACATGACTGTGTTCATTATAGTGAGTTTTTACGATGCAGAACTCAAGTTTCTCATGCGCAAAAATTTAAATCCTCTAGTCCCTAATAACAACGCATCTAATTTATGACTAACATTATATTGCAAGAAGTTCAGCAACTTTTTATGCAGGCAACTAAAACGTTGTATACCGACTTAGTGCTCTCAAACATTGCTGTATACTATACTTTATGAGTACGCCTACTTAGTCACACAATGAGCAATTAAGAGGGCCATGCTCTGAGTTGCCCTGCGACTATGATTTAGAAATTAAGAGTTCCGGGTATTTGCTTTATGTCTTCAAGTAAAGTTCAAGGTCTAAGTTACTTGACTTAAATATAAGACGTAGTCTTCCATACTTAAACCTTAGACTTCACTTTTTAAGGCTTCTCAACAGAAAAAGATTCATTTGTATCTCTTTATGTATGTTAATGAGTTTGCCAAAGCTGAAGGTTCCGGGTTCAAATCCCGACGATGGCATTTATTTGTGTGATTCATCATCAGTCTATGATAGTCCACTGCTGGACGTAGGCCTCTCTTATTAACTATGCGTAGGTATAAACGCATTAGGAGGTAAGTGCCCATAATCGCCATGCTGGGCAAGCGGATTGGCGATCGTAGTAATGTGTCCACTATGATGACGCGGCTGCCCATCATCAATCTTTTATCAAACAGTGGTCAGTGACATTTCAATCCCTTAGTCGACTCTTACGACACCCGCAGGAGGAGTTGGGGTGATGACAAATGTATTCTTACTGCCGTCACCACACGGCTTATTTGTGTGATTGTTCATCACGAATATCTTGTTCCTTGGTCATGGTTGTGTCCTATGTATTTCAGCAGGGCATATATCGATTTGAGTAAGATTGTCCCATGATATTCATTTTATATTTTGTGCATATCCGGATAGTTCTATGCGATTATTCAGTCGCAACAATCAAGTCATTACCATTCCCAAATTATTGAC